>JBBYHM010000019.1:1671063-1686256 GCA_038381775.1 Adansonia rubrostipa | reverse complement strand
AGTAGTACAATCTTATACACAAAATTTAGAAATATTCAAACCTTAATTTAATATAAGGATTTTGCAGAAGGAGACCAGATTAATTAAGAAAATTAAAGCTAAAACAGAATGAGAGCAAGAAAGAAAGAGCAGGCAAGAAGGGAAGTAGAGAATTGGGTTGGGACGACAGCTGAAGAAGAAGTTTTGCCACGAGCACGAGTTGCTACACCACCACCTGATCTTGCTTTTCTCATGTGAATTCCCAACTTGTGAGGCAGATGTTCATCAACATCATCATCATCTGCCGTTACTTTCTGATGTACAACAGTTTTCGCTGGGAGCTGCTGGCTTAGAAACGCTCTCTTGAATGGAACCAAGACGACTCCTTCGCCACCGCCATCAGAATCAGCTAATGAAGTTGGAAGGGGTTGGGAAAATAACAAGAGGAAGGTGACTAGTGAGAAAGGCAATATGAATCTTATCATCAGGGTTGACATGCCTGCTGGCTCAGCTGAGCTTTTTGAAGCAGTTTTTGATGAAAGAAAATGATAATAATGTTGCAGAAACTAGAAAGCTTCAATCCAAACCGAGCAAACTGACATCAGCTAGGACCGCAAGATGTGTATATTTAATGCAGCGGTAGTTGCAGTGGACCACCGTATATCAGTCACGGACGAAAGCTTTATTATTTTCTTTAAAAAAAAAAAATTAGCTAAACTCAGGTTCACGAAAGCTTTATTTTACTAAAACTATAATTCCAATAATATGATTTGAAGGGGTTTGTTTTGCTTTTGGTTGCCTTTTTGGAAATCAATTCCTTTACAAGGACTCGGTCCATCATCCATGTTAAACTAGCATTTAATTAATCTTTTTATTTAACATTGAAATTCAGAAAGGAAAATTGGAAAAGGAAAAAGGATATGTTGGCGTGAGATCTTTTATAGAAGTAAGGATATTTGTGGAGCAAGTGAAGATAACATAGCGACAGTGATTTGTGATGTTATGGCGTTCAATCACCTCAAAGTAACGATAAATTATTAGGTGCAACTCTTCTCATACAAAAACGAAAATCAATATTTAAAATTTCCATTATCATTTTACTGATAACGATGATTGACAAAAATCAGATCCAAGTGGTATCAACCTAATAAGATGTTGAATTGTTATAGCACCAATTTAATATTATTTTTTTAAAAAATTTTTAATTTATTAATTTTGTGTTAAAAATTTACACAATTAAATAAAATATATATTTTTATTAATTATAAATTATATTTTATATTTATTTAATATTAAAATTATTTTTAAATATTAAAAAAGTTTCGATCAAATTAATCATGAAAATCGTGAATCTGATTAATATGCTTTATCCAATTTTTTTAACATTGAAAAAAAAATTCTTGCATCATGAACATGTCAACATTTAAAATTTAAATTGTTTCTATTACTTCTACTATTTTACTTCAAATTAAATAAATAAATGAATTAAATTAACCACTTCTAAATAAACTTTAAGAACAAAGAGGTATGGAAGATTATAATGTTCAAAACAAACTTTAGAATCAATTGGAACCTGAATGTAATCAAGGAATTGAAGAAGTAACTTTAATTAGAAAAAAAAAAAAAAACTACAACAGGATGAGACCAAGGAACAAAGAGCATGCAAGAATGGAACCAAAGTGGGAGGAAGACAAATGGGTTCGAACGGCTGATGATGTTCTTCCACGAGCGCTTCTTGCTAAGCTGCCGCCGCGTCTTGCTTTTTTAATATGAACTCCGAGCTTCCTATGCTGAAATGAAGCATGGTCATCATCGGCAGCATCTGCCAGTTTGTCCATAGCTTTCAACGGCTGCTGCCTTTGCAGTACCCATCTCGTGAACGGAACCAAGACGAGTTCCCCATCGTCAGCCGCTGATGTTGGAAGAGATTGAGAGAGGAAGACGAGGAAGGTGATAAGTGAGAGACCCAATATGAATCTCATCAGAGTCATGCCCTCTATCTGTTTGATATGATTAGCAGTTGGATGTTTTGTGGGAAAAGAAAATAAAAAAGAAATCTATAATGTAAATAACTGTAATGGCCTTCAATGGAGGAATTGAGACATAAACTGGTTCTATATATATATATATATATATATATATATAAAACTGCGGGACGCGGTTGAAATGGCCTATGGATTAATTCTGAAGCAATTTCCAAGTTGCTTTTCGTTTGAGGTTTTGACATGGAAACAAGGCCAGGCCAAGGGACCCTTATCATCTGAATTTTCCCTACAGGGTTTGTGAGTGCATGTGATGATTGCCTCGCCATTTACGGTTGGCCGTCAAAGTTGAACCCCATATATTTTATTAATTTAAAACTAATATTTGGCAGCGACAATATAATTCAAAGATTGGCAGCTTGATCGGGGATAACAACAAATTTTTTTTTTTTTTCCTATTTCGAGCTTTGTTAGGCAAGAAACATGATGTTTGGTTCACCTAAATTTTGATATTTTAAGTTTCAGTTTAACATTGTTGCTAGAAAAAGTTTGAGTTAAAAAAAAAAATTGGATTAAAAAAATATGTTTAAAAAATATAATAAAAAAAATATAGTTTAAAATTTTTTTAAGTATTTAGTATTGCTGTAAAAAAAGTATTTCGAAGAATTAAAATGTTCAAAAAAAGATATATTTAAAATAATAAAATTTTCGAGATACAAGAATAATCAAATTATTTTATCTAAAAGTTAGTTTTTGAACAACAAAAGTTACATTTTTTTGACTTTTTATTTTGGGTTATCAAACCGTAATTTTAAATGTAAAATTTAAAATTTTTTATTCGTTTAATATTATGTTTGCTGTGAAAAATAACTTTTGATATTAAAAACTGTGCTAACACTAATGCTACACGAGGCCTAAGATCTTTTCAATGAGTTTCGGAGTAGAACAAACATTTTATTAAATAATTTTAATTTTATAAATAAATTATTAGTTGTAATAAGGATTAAAAAATTATTTTATATCTATTTTTTATACATTCTTTTAACATTATTTTAACCCATCAAACAATTTAATATTATTATTGTTATATTCATTTTAACTAATCAAATTATTTAATATTTATTCTCTCTATTGCATCGCTTAATTGTTATTCCATTCAACAAACCGAGCATAACTTAAATATCTTTATCTGACGAACAATAATAGCAATATGTTTAACAACGATTGATGACAAGAATTTTAAACATAGTGTAGCGTCTTAATTCTAATGAAAATATTAGTAATTGTAAGAGGATCGTAAATGAACAAAATGCTTAACGAATAGTTAGCGAACAGTTTCATTTTTATTCATTTATATTCATTTATCATGCTAAGTAATATATTATAAACAACATTTAAAGTTCATTCATTAAATGAATCGAACTTAAACAAATTAAATATGTTTAATTTATTTATATTAATGAATAAATTAATTTTAAATCACTTAAAACTCCTTTATTAGATCATGTAAATTTATTTTATTATTCGAATATAATATAATATAATTAATAATATTTATATTTTATTATTTTATTTGTAATATAATTAATTAATTAATATTTACAGCTTTTTATTTTCCTAAGGGGAGGAGCCGATGGGAAGTCCTGCTGAATCCAGTGAGACCATTAAAATCCCTCCCTTCTGCTATTTTGAGTTTGGTGCCAATTTGATTGACCAACTTGGAATTGCTTAGTGGGAAGGGATGACATATACGTTGACCGACTAAAATCATTACCATGGCAAACAATAGCCGTAATTTGTAAACACGTTTGATTTGATGATGATTGATGACTCAATCAAATATTTTGAAGCACGGCGTACCCTCTACTTCTAATCAATCTATATATATATATATATATATATATATATATTAGTTGGTCAATCCCAATTCTCAAGCGTAGCATAAGATTCAAGCAGCTTCCGAAGGGAAAGACGCGCTGAGGTCCGATTACCTTGAAGTTTCACTAACCTAAAGTCGCAAGTACCTTTGGCACCAAGTTTTCAAACCAAAAAAAAAAAAGACTATTCTGATGAGCGCTCAGGCCTCAGCGTAATAAACCGCTCCAAACTCGTTTTCCATTTTAAGCACGGTTTATACTTTACCATCCAAGAATCAGGCACTACTACTGAGGTCTTTTGGTGATGAGCTGAAGGTTTTGGTGACTTGATGTGCTGTATAGCAGAAAACAGGAGGATGTCAAAAGTAGGTTTGGGATGCCATCCTATACTTAAGTCAATAGGTATGAGAGTGTTCGTGTATGAAGAACCAAAAACACGAAAATTAACAAAGGTTTTAAGACGTATAACAACGTTATTTTTTTAAAATTTTATTTATCTCCATCATTATATTGATATATAAAAACGTTATCAGCCTATAAAACTCAAGCACAAAATAAAATTGCATAATTAATAATCTTTTGCATTGATGACATTAATTTACTGTACACTAAATAATGTATATAATGTATAGCAAAACTATCAAAACTGTAAATCAAATTTTTTTGTTACTTTTACCATATATCTTTTAAATAAGAAAAATTCTATTTATAAATAAATATATATCTTTTAACACAAATATAATTATTTAAATAAATATTTATTTAAATAATTATAACATTTAATAAATAATCAAATGATATCTTCCTTAACAAATAAGTAAAAGACTCAACTTTTTAAATAATGAAAATCGTAACTTTTTATATCATTTTGAAAATGTTTCAACAAAGAGAAGACAGAAAGGGAGGTCAAGGTAGAGAGACTACGTAACATTAATTACCCCTGAGAGGGTTATCTATACTTGTTTAGAGTGACTGCCAAGTGCCATATGTCGATTCCTGGTTGGGAGTTAGAGGTCAGAAATATAGATGACTTCGTTTTTAGTGGTTGAAGTCACAAATAGTGTGTGATGTTTCAAAAGACTACTAGATATCCTTTTAGAAGCCGACCTGCTTGATGGCTTTAGCGATTAGGCGGCAGGCTTTGACTGTTCAAATGGCAGGCCTCTGCGTCCCAATAACGCCCATTGCAGAATCAAGGATTGCAGATCTACTAACGGATAAGGGCATCAACTGTTACCTGATTTGATCATCTGCTGCAAGGTCACCTGATCCACTAGATTAGTCAATTCTCCAGTGACTCAGTCCATGTAATGGCACAAAAAAATGCCGTTTCTGCTTTCTAAATCTTCTAACAGCTTTCCGTGCTCGGAGAAGTAATTGCCATTTATCATTTTCTAACGGTCAGCGGCTCCCCGCAGCCCAGAAAATATCAGTCCCAAAAAACATGCACGTAAAAGTTGTATATCCACTTCTAAGGTGATATGGTAACAACAAGCATGGTAAATTAATAGGGACTACTGCAGCGTTGTACGGAAGAACTAAGAGCACAAAAATGTGGTGATGCTCTATGTTGCTAACATTTTATTTTTTTTATGTACCTTTTCGCCTATATTTGTATCTAATGCATATCTAGATATAAGTATGGGGATATAATCCTTCAAATATCCTTCAAATATATGAAAAAATTTCGAAAAAAATTAAATATACCTATATTGAACATACACCCGTATCTACACCCAACACCTGAATTCGAGTAAGCATAGGTTATGCATTCTGTTGTCAAACCCTTCATTCATTGACCAGGTTAACAAGTAGTCTGATACCGAAAGCTCAATAAGCTGGATCCTGTAACCCGGAGAAAGAGGTCAAAACTGAGTTTGCCATAGCACATGGGATGAAATCTACACCTAGACTAGTGCAAAACAACCCGTTTGTTAAAGTTGCATATGATCACCTAAACCCCTTTTAGACGGCAAAGAAGCAGCCATATTCAGTACAACAAACAAATATATTTACCATGAAATCTATCAAAAGAAAAAAAGCATGAAATGAAGTGAACTCCTCTTTCAATGAACAAAACAAAATTTAGGCTAGTGCTGGAACCAACCTCACAGATAAGCTATTTTGTCAACACTCACTGCAATGTCCTCTATACAATGAACAGAGGCAGACTATGATGGCTGACGGCTGGAGATGTGAAATTCAATGATTTGAAGCATTTCAGCCCTTAGCAAAGTCGAAATTAAGTTTGTTGGACTCATGGTGAGTTGAGATTATGGGATTACCTAGTTGCAAAAGCAACCTTCTAAAAGAGTAGGAATAAGGCGACATTACATATCCATGGAGCAAAAACTGCAAATATGGTTTCAAATAGTAAAAACTTCGGAGGATTTGGTACTTAAAAGGCAAAGGATTTATTAGCACCCAAAATAATAATAATCTATGCAGAATCTTTTGCCTTCGCTTCAACCAATTTTTTAGCCAGATTTGAACATAATTGAAAATTCGACATTGTTCAATCCACTTCATTTAAATGTTGTTAATTCTAATAAATTTCAAATTCCAATATTACATCTGGTATTCTTTCATATGGAAAATTTTGGATATCTTACATTTCAATCTTATTTTATTTTGACCCAAATAGTCTCACATATTTGAATCCATTTTAATAATTCGATAACAAATTTGAATATTTTAATTCAATATCCGTTTACATTTATAATTTTTTTTATTTTATATTTTATGAATATAAATGTCCGATTATAAATATTGTCATCTGAATCGAATGCAAGTTTTAACAGTAAATTATAAGTTGCCACAAAAAAAAAAAAAACCAGTAACTTACACCTCAGTGATTGCAGAATTAAGTTATTCAAGCATCAGCATACAGCAGTAGAATAGAAGTTATGTCAACAAAAAAAATAGCATATTTAAGATCCTACTAATGGACTCTGAAAACTGAAAAGAAATATAATATGCCAAAACATCACTACTGAAGAAGAATGACTAGGTTTTCCAATTCAAATCTAAAAAACATTAAGGCTGGCTCCAAATCAATGATGGATTTTCACTTTGATGGTGCCAAGGTTAAAAAAACAAAAAACAAAAAACAAAACAAAACTTAGAGAGTTATGGGACTAAGTTAAGTTCAACAATAAACTAAATTACTCAGTCAACCAAAATTGAATTGATCAATTAAAAAAAAAGACCTAATCAAACACAAAACTACTTGATGCCTTAAAGGGGTGACACTTTTTCCCCGAGAACTTTGGCATGTATTAGCCTCACTCGAGGGCTAAATCCATGGCATTATGGTTTCATTTCCTTTTTTCTCAATAAACACACCGCTATGACCTCGGAGAAATATACAACTCAATAAAATTTTACCCGTCCTTGGCAGCTCCGCTTTATCGAATAAATATAAGTTGCTCACCTCAAAAAGGGGGGGGGGATGGTAGAGGATATTGCTTGAGGTGGAGATAAGCGAAGTGCTTGTGGATACGGATGTTGCATGTAGAATGTAGAAATTAGAATAGACTCTGACAAGTCTCGACCTCAGACGCCTGTGCATCCAACAGAGCTTGCCCCGAAGGATTTGAGCTGATGATTCTCATTGCTGCATCAAACACGGCTTTTTGGTACAGATCATCTTTCATATTCTTAAGGACTTCCTTCACCACCTTAAAATCCAATGCCCCAGCCAAAACAAGTTTCCCAATTATTTCTCCAAAATTATTTGGTGCTTTTGGTAAGTCAATGCCAACATCATCCAACAAGGCACCGTTGAGCAGGCATCCAGTCCCTATATCCCTAACTGTAAGAACTTTCTTAATAAACAAGTATTCCAAAAGTTCCGTGACTTGCTCAACGCAAGGTGGGTTTTTCTCCAAGGCGACGGAGATAGATTCTTTCACAACCTCAGGGTGGTATGAAGGAAATTTTAGTTCCTCCACACACTGCAATGCTTCATCCAGTAGCCTAACACTGAAATATTCCTCCAACAATGAATGTGTTTTTCTCCGAAGATCATCTGGATTTAGTCTTGCAGCTGGAGCCAGTGGTTTCCCCGCAACTTGAGACACAGCAGCCGGAGGCATGGGTTTGGATGAAAAAGAAGGTTGCACCACAGGCTCAGCACCCAAATTCGAGTTGGATGGCTGAGCAGGAGGTGCTGAACTTCCCTGCAACAGGGCACTTGTCCTACCACTCCTTAGGCCACCACTCCCTTGAGGCAACAGCCTTGAATTCATTGAAGTTGATTTATTGATTTATGGTGACAGAACACGCCCTCCAGGCTGTATACCCAGTCCATCACCCCTTGGCATTGTCCAGGACCCGGGAGCCTCCCAATTATCATTGTCCATTCCGGGCATACCAGGCATTCTCCAGGTTCCAGGCATCAAAACCCCAGAACCAGGACGGGTGATAGGAAAACCCCCAGGACCAGGACTCATTGGACCAACAGAAACACCACGACTATTTCTAACACTTGCGGTAGCACCTGGGCGCAGGCCAAGATTTTTTTCAGCCTCAGAATGGATTTCGGTAATTGTTTTGGCTTTCACCTGCAGAAGTAAATACAAAATAAATAGGATGGGAGTATCAGAACCCATTAAAATGGACATGTCAACAATGTCTATCTAATCTACAGCACAGAAAAATTGATGGCGTTTATGAGCTACCTCCTCACGCCTGGGAACCCAATTATTTGCACGAAGATCAAGAACATCACGAACCATAAATCGCAGTCTTGGCACAAGCTGAGTATTTATACTCAATTCCTTCAGTCTGCTGAAGTACATATCATTTATGCCCCGTGATTTTGGGCTCTCATCAAGCTGCTTACCAATAGTGTTAAAGAACTGACAAATGGCTTCAACATTACCCTCAGCAGGGCAAGTTTCAGTGTCATGGCCCAAAAGTTCCTGTTTGGCAGAATACACAAAAAAATAATTTAGCATAAGTTACTAAAGTTCAAGTTCCATTGATCTGAAGTATTGGCAATAACCTGCACAATGTGATGGACTATCCTCTCAGGAACCATTTTCTGCTTCAGAAGCTCACCAATTAAACGAATGTTACCTAGAGTACGGAGCTTGACTATCCTTTCTTTATCCCTACGGTCCATCTCTTGCTCAGGGGCAGTCATCAGCCCCACTTCTTCCCTGAGCTTGTCAGCTCCCTCAAATGCCTCCTGGCAGTTATTCAAGAGAACTCGCTTAAATGTGATTTCTTTTCCACCAGGTTCATCAGATGGGAATGAGGGGAGCTTATCATTAAGATCAGAACATAAAAGAGCATACATGGGACAAAATGTGGGTTCCAGAACAGCCTTCTCAAATATTAGAGAAATAACCCTCTGTTAAGATACCATAGATACCATCAGTGATTTCATCTTACAAATGCAGTAACTAGAAAAGAACATGACATAGATAAAAATTATAGAAGTATGTATAGGCGTGTTATACACACAGACATACATACAGGAAGTGATAATAGAAAATCAAGAAAATAATAACCTTCAAGATATCAGCTGATGTGATTCCTGAATCAATTAGTTGGCCCTTCAGAATATCATACTTCTCTGGAGTCAGCTTGTTCAGTATCCTGCACAAAGAACAGAACCATTCAGAAAAACCAGTAATTCATTGTTTATTTCATAAATTCACGATGACAGAATGGATTGCCTCTTCCTATCACGCATTCTCGACAAAATAAAAACAACTAAGCAAGTTTGCAAGTTTTTTAAAAAATGGAAGACATGGCTGCAAGCGATAATCAGATGATACATTTGCATTTTTGCCCGCTGTCAGTTTTTCCTCACAAATGCATCTTGTATTCAGCAGCTTCCAAAACTAGAAGTTCCGATACCATCAATACTAAAAAATATATTAAACCCTGAATATAAGAACTTGATCGATGCTAATAAATTCCAATGTAGGAAGTTCACAAAAATGCCATGTTTCAGTAACTTAATAAAACCAAGAAAAAAAAAAAAGGGGTCCCTACTACATGGTTTTGCTATAGATTATTAGGGCACCATTATGCTTAATCTAATACTAGGTCCTGAATAAGATAAATAACAGCAAGGTCTTTTCAACAGTTTGTCTATAGAAATCAGAGATAAATACATGATGCAAGAAACCCGCTTTTGCGGTTTGTCAATAGAAATGAGGGACACTATGACGCGAGAAACATATTTTCAATATATTTACCCTTTTACAGTCTTTAGAACACGCTCCTTCTCAGAAATATTCCCCCTTCTAGCAGACCATGGCACCTCAGCCCTGACCAAAGCTGGAGTTGGTCCTCCCTAATTCAACAAAGAAAACTGAACATTAATGGCAAATTCCAATCACAGACGTACTTGCTGCAGGAATAAACTTTGTTTTTACATGCATAAATACAAAGCTAATTTGAAGACACTACAAGTGGCAGTCCCTTGAATGTTATCATCATGCTAAAATAAAGAATTACTGGTATTGCTGCCAGAGCCAAAGCAACTTATATGCTTCAAAATAATGCACAATAAAGCAACAAACTGAAGCCGATGTGTTGACAAATAGAAAAAAAAAACCAGAAAATTTAAAATGTAAGGTTTCAGAGCAATCATTACTGTTTCAACTTACTGAAACATTTCTCTCATTAATATAAATACCCAGAGATTAAGACGTTCAGTGGAGTACAACAGCTGATTCCAGAACTAATTCCTAATCAAAATTTACCTATAAAAAATTTATTGACCGAGGATATGTCACAAGATGCTTTGAATACTCACCCAACAATTCAAAGAACAAAGAAGTAGAATTTTCATAACTCTGGCAACAGCCTACACAAACAATAAACCACTGAAGACACAAGATATTATTCAATTACCCCTTGGTTAGAAGATATCTGTGCCCTTGAGAACTGGGAGTTGAGTTGATCTTGACTATTAAATTGATTAGCTTCTGGCTGTCTGGAGTCATAACGGTATGCCAATTCTCTATACCGAAGAGATTCCCAGGATCTTTTGTGCTGAACGGTTACGCCAATCGCGATTATCAGGCTTGGTGTAATGGTTCTGACTCTGATTTAGTGGCTAGCAAAAGTTCAAAAAAATGAAGCAACAAGCGTCAACAAAGAATGACTACTTTGCAGTAATATTGAAAATAAGGGAATTTCATCAAGGCGACAAATTGCTACCAAAATAAGACAGTTGAAAAGTAAAAAGCAAAAGAGAAGTTAGAACTTACGCTGCTTTCTCCATGGCCCCAGTTCTGATCTTCACCAAAGAGCTCCGCTTCAATTTCTCGTTTGATTTTAAGAATCTCATTCAGTGACTTCTAATGCCTAAAGTGAAGGCAAGCAGTGTAATCAGATAAATCAAAATGCTATTTCTTTCAGCTCAATAAAACTGAAACAGTGTACAAAAAATAGTGAACAACCCATTTGCTCGATCAACTCAATATAATTGAACAGAATGCCAACAACGTTGAACAACTTCCTTGCATGCAAATAAAAAGCATACTTGTTCTTTTCTGGTTGATTTTGGAAGTAAGATGCAACAATAGTCTGCTTATGCAAGGATGACATATTACTAAGCACAAGTTTGTACAGTTACCTCCCTAAGCTGCACAAGCTGGTCCCTGGTGTAACGAACACATTCACGACCCTCAGATCGCAAGTCTCCAGCCTACAACAGTAAAGCAATCTATAACTTCAGATTTACAACCCAACGATATTTTTGATATGCAGCATTTTAACATTCATATAAACTGTCTTAAAGAATAAACCAGACAACGGAAGATGCAAACTCCATATCCTGACTAAGAACTTATGAAGCATATTCTTAACATGGTTATCAAAAAACTAAATTATTTATCTAACAAAAACAAAAAGAGAATCTCCATATATCTTAAGTAAGGTCCAAATAAAAGGACATGAAATAGTTCAAATCTATAAACTTTGTTTCAAAATACATAAGATCCTTAATGTTTGTAGGTCCTTTATGGGCAATCAGAAACTCATAAGAGTACCCACCTAAAGCCTACATTTTTTTGTTTGTCCATATTTACAGCAAGTACACATACTAAGTGACCCACCAAGAATTAGGACAAAGCTAATCATATTATTCCTCTTTTAATAAAGGTCTAAAGGCATTTAACTCTCTCTCTCTCTCTCTCTCTCTCTCTCTCTCTCTCTCTCTCTCTCTCTCTCTCTCTCTCTATATATATATATATATATATATATATATTATTAGTGAAGAAGAAAGACAATTCGGCAAATACAAAGGCTGCTAATAAGAGGAAACGGAAAAAATTTAGAGGCTTTCAGATGAAAAATAAAAGTAATGTTTATCTCAAAGTTACGTAATGGAGTCAATAATGACAATGATAAAATCGAATCTATTTGCTGAGATCCAAACTTCAAAAAAGCATTACCTAACAGCTGCTACACTTACAATTTTAAAGAGAAAACACATTTAAATCCAACAAAGACGAGCCTGACCCAAATCAATAAAAAACCAATAAAAGAACAAATCAGAAAAAAAAAAGGCTAGATCCAAAAAAAAGCTGAGAAATAGGTTTTAAAAAGAAAGGGATAAAAAGATTGAACCTTTATAGAAAAGGGAGTAAGAGCACCGCCATGGGGACGAAAGAGAGGAAGATCAGAAGAAAAGGAACCAAAGGCTAACGAAGAGGAGGATGATGATGATGACAAAGAAGAAGAACAAGAACAAGAACAAGAAAAAGGACCACCACCAAGGAGTCTGCTCCCTCGACCACCACCAGGTCTTAAGCTTAACACCGTCTGATCACCCTGCTGCATTCCTCGATCTTTTTCACGACAGATTCAATCTCCGCCGTCCGATACCAAAAAAAAAAAGAACACAGAATTCAGCGATATGGAAAAACGCTGAATCTAATCAAAAAATTTGAACATAAAGAGATGAAAAAAATAATAATAATAACAAAGGCTTTGTTCTTAGAGAGAGAAGGGATGAAAGCAAGTTTCTCTCTCTCTGCTAGGGGAGAGCAAAGTCGAAGTAGAGAAAGAGCAATGAAGCGAAACTCTTCTTTATATAATTCAAAAAAAAAAAAAAGAAACTTGCAGAGTGTTCTTTTTTTCCCCATAATTTTTAGTCATTATTTATCCCTTTTTTTTTGTTACTATTTACATCATTATCCTTGTTGGGTTCGAACTGGCCTAGATTTCTTTTGGTTTGATTGACAACTTTGCCCCTTCTTTATTATTAGAAAAAACAGTTTTTAAGTCAAATACCTTAATGCTCATTATACCTCTCCACGGTTCGAGTTATCAAATAAATTTTTATTTAAATTAAATTTTTATTAAATATTTTATCAATTTAATTATATTTAATTTAATTAAAATTAATATTTAATAATTAAAAAATATTTTTATTTAAATTTAATTATAAAATAAAATTATTAATATAAAAATAATTTTTTATCAATTATAAATAATTAATATAATTAATATGAATGAATCAAAGTAGATCAAGCTAGGGTGAAAATGATTACCAATAAATAAATTTAAAAATTTTTAAGTCATGACTTAACCATAAACACTTCTACTTAATTAATAAATTCTCGATAATAGGAATTAGAAATTGTGTTTGACACAATTTTCACTTGCACTGTTTTCATTTAAATTTTAGGTTTTGTTAATGAATATATAATGGCATGTTTTTAAAGATGGTTAATTTATCATTTATAACAATAATTAATATTAATTGTGATAAATGATAATTTAATTCATTATTTTTACTATATTCGATGAAAATATTATTTCACAAGGCAGGAAAACTATTAGGAAAATTTATGTCCTAAAACCCTTTCGTAGACTTTATTTTTCATTTAAAAACTACATTTTGTTCATTTGATAATTATAGATATAGACTTCACAAAAATAAAAATAAAAATCTTATGCCAATATTTGGAAGATTTTATTAGAAGTACTTATAATTAATTATAAAAATCTTATGCCAATATTTGAAGGTTTTATTTTTCAAAAAAAAAATAAAAAAAAAACACTTGGAAATCAGATGTTTGTATTTTAATTGGCAAATCTTATTGCCTCATATAAATCTTATATGTTTAATTTAAAATCATATCGCTCACAATTATTGTACCACAGTCTTAAATTATGTATAGGATTCATGAAAATATTATTTGAAATAGATGATTTTAAATACTTGACTTTTATACAATCTTATGTTATAATTAGATAATTATAAGATTATAATAAAAAAAATTACATGTAAAATGTTACCATTTAACTTCATTTGAAGAATAAATGCAATGAAGAAGAAAAATAATCATCTTAAAAAAAAAATCATTTGTAAGGTTTTTTTTTGTTTGCATTCAATAGTTTGACACATTGTTACATTGGAGAAAAATATGAAGTCTTCAGAAAATAATATGTAAAAAAATGATACGTAGTTTTTTCAAGTTGGGCTCTCATCCATTACGTTTTTGTCAATGTGTTTTTAATATATTTATCAACACCATTCATATCAATAGGATCCACTTATAAATTATCAAAGTCAAATTTATAAATAGTGATTACTGTTGTATCGAATAATAATGAATGAAAAAATAATGGAGAGGATCCCAATCTAATTTTTTCATCCACTAAATAAAAAATAAAATGTGCTTTTAGAAAAAAAAGAAAAAGCTATCTAAGTAAAATTAAAGTAAATTTTTTTAAGTGGTAAATACTTTTTTATGTGATTTTGAAAAAAAAACATATAAATAACGTTAATCTTGCTTTATCGTAAATTTTTATTTGGACTTTTACATTAAATTTTTAACTAAATTAGCCCTTACATCAACTCAATTAATAAGTTTATAATAAACTTATAGTATGATTACTCAAGATATGAGTGTTTTGGGGAAAAGAAAAGTTGTCTTGAAAACTAAGAGAAATTATAGTTACAGAAATTGTGATAGTTTTTTAAGATATGATCATTTTTTCCTTAAAAGAATTTTTGAATACCATATATGCCCTTAATTTCACATATTATTATTTATGTTTTTATTTATTTTTAATTAAATTGATATTACTTAATTTATAATACTAATTTAATTAAAATTTATATATATAATATAGATATAGTTTATGATATGATATGACAAAGATTCATTTTCAACATATAAACATATAAAATATAATTTTTTTTTTCATTTTATTTATTCAAAATCTTTTCATCATTATAATAATTATTATAACGAGTAAATTCCCATATCACTCTTATGGTAACCTAATTTTTTAGAATATTAGAATACTTTGAGTTTAGACAATTTAAAATATTAGAACCTTTTTTTTTCTTAAGGGATCTGGATAACTAGA
>JBBYHM010000019.1:1590206-1606502 GCA_038381775.1 Adansonia rubrostipa | reverse complement strand
AGGACAAATGAGTTGATCAGACGTTAGCGTCAAAGATTGCAGCCCCCCCCCCCCCCCCCACATGTGCGTCCCTGTCCAGGCCCTTTTGATGTAAACACCTTTGGGCACCGGCAGCCTCAACCCTCTCCCCTCCCCTCTTTTGTCAGCTATGGAACCTTTTTTTTTCTTTCTCAAGTTACATAAAATTAATTCGTTTTAACAATGATAAAAAAAAGAAAAATTTACATAATTAATTAAATTATGAAAATTCATTGAAGATATTCTCCAAATTGTTTGGAGTAAGCTCTTTCATGGTTATTGCTAATATTTTTCAAGGTCATTTTATTTTCATAGAATTATTATTGTAGAATTTTGTTGTTCTTTGGATTAATAAAGGAAGTGTCAAAAAGGAGAGACTATTGGAGGAGTTGAAAACATTTTGAGCTCAATTCATTTATCTTCTTAAAAACTGTCCAGCCAAGTTCAAGATAAAATAAAAAAAAAAAATATTTAAATTTAAATTTAATATCTTATAAAAAACCTAGCTGGAAATTAAGGTTGGCACCGCTGGTAACCCTGCCTAATTACCCAGCCTGCAATTTGTCACATGCAAGTATCTAAGAAAGGATATTATCCAGAAGCCTTCAAAATCCTCGATCGGAAAAGCCATCATCAACCCATAGAGTTCTCAATCATCCTATTCTTTCTTGCCTATTCATTTGTTTATAAGAAAATAATTAAGCGATACATGCAAACATTATTTGTTCCAATGATAAATACACGTAAAAAATTATTGAAATCATTCTTCTTTTAATAAAAATAATTAAAAATTCAAGTTTAATTCATTAAATTTATTTAATTATTTTTTTAAAAAAATAATATTTAATAAATTTGAAATTCAAATCTTGATATTTCGATCTCTTTTTAATCCCTTTTTATGCAAAAAATTAACAATTAAATAATTAAATTGTGGACTTTTTAACTTAATTGTTTCATGCTATTATCCTTAAAGAGCGCATCTAGGAAATTTGGATTTTAATATTAATATATGCAACTTATCATTTTCTATCCCAAAGATCTCTTTTAAAACAAAAAATCATAATAAATTATGTTTTGCATTTTTTTTTTTGCTTTCTTTTTTGTTACGTGAGAGGTTTTCATCGGTCGAATCAAGTCTAAGTATGATATTAACTACACATATACTTGTTCAAGCATGATCTGACCTAAAATATAAGTATCAAATTTTACTTAAGCTCATCCACACTTATGAATGAGTAGTTCATACCTTTTAAGTCAACCTATATTATTTTTTTCTTATTAATTAAGTATATATTTTTAACTTTATTTATAGTAATTTAACAATTTTATTCTATTAAATTTTAAAATATATAACATATTTTTTAATATTTAAACTGTAATATTATATATATTTATTATTTATATCATTTAAATGATATAATATATTATATAAATGAAAACTAGTTGACTTAATCCTAGAATGCTGAAGTTAAATCCAACATATTTTTTTAAATTGACTTATTTTTTTATTTAAACTTATTTTTTAATCTTAACTAGACTTATGCCACCCAAGTCTTTTATTTTTACTTTTATAAAATTTAGATATTAATAATAAAAATTAATTTAAATTAAATTTTAGTATATAATAATTATCTATTTATATTACGTATTTAAAATAAGGCACGGATTTAAAATTGATATGTGAGTTAATATGCAAATCAATTACTTTAAATATATCATTTAAAAATAAGTAATTAATATATATTTTCCTTTTTATAAATTTTTATTAATTTTTAATAAAAAATTCATTTTAAATTAAATTATATTAAATAATATTTATTTATTTCAATATTGTATTTGGATTTGGTATGTATTTTAAATCAATCAATGAGTTAAAGTGTAAATTAATTACTTTAAATATACTATTTAAAAATAAATAAAAATAATTAATAAAATAAATTTATTTTTAAAAAGTTTTTAACTCGCTGACTTGGTAAAAATCTTAAATTGATCTCTGTGTTAATGTACAGATCAATCTCTTTAAATAAATTGTTAAAAATTATAATAAAATAATTTTATTTTAATTTTTTCATAAGGAGTTTGATATGAGTTCTAAATTGATTTATGAATCAATTGCAGACCAACCCTTTAAATATCTTATTTAAAAATAAAATAAAATAAAATAAAATAAAATTTTTTAAAACTTTTTTCCCAATGAATATCAGTTACAATCCTAAATAAACACACAAATTAACTTGCAGATCAAACTTTTTAAATGCATTACTTCAAAAATAAAGCAACTAATTAATTATGATATTTTATGAAAAATATGAGATGAATTGAGATACAATACAAAATTATATAAAATATAATTAAAATGATATGACATGAAAAATGAATTGAACATGACAATAATATTTATCGTAAATGTCTAGGTCATTATATAAAAACATTATTTAAAAAAAAAAGAAAAACTTATTTTTTTTGAACAAGTCAAGTACTAATAATAAGGTTACTCATGAGTGAACATATGAATTAACTTTTTAAATATATTATTTAAAAATAAAATAAAATAAAAAAGTTTTATAATGAATAATGAGAAAATAATTAAAATACAACTCATCACAAAAAATAATACAAACATAAATTTTAATCCATACAAAAATAAAATATACATAAAAAATACAAAAACAATGAAAAACAAATTGTCTTTCCTTTTTCTTTCTCTCTTTTTCCTTCCTTCTTTTTTCTTTCTTTCTCTTTTTGCCTCCCATTTCCCCCCCATTTCAACCTAATTTGGAAAAAATGTGTAAGCTAGAGGAAGAGATTGAGAAATAGTACTTTCTACTTGTCCACCTCTTTCTTTTATATATTTTATAAAATTTTTAAATATTTCATAAAATTTTGAATTTGAACATATGATCCATTTATTTTGTTGGAATTAATTTTTAAAAAATATTTTTGAAAAAATGTAAAGATTTTTTAGAAAAGCAAATATTTTTTGTGTTTGGATGTCTCAATAAAAAATATTTTTTGTTATTTGGTTATTTTTTTTAAAAAATCTAGTTGTTTCAAATAGCAATATTGACATAGATATTAAATTATTAATTATTAAAATAATAAAAACTATTTATTTTTAAAATATTAATTTTTTAAAAAGTAATTTTTTAATAATAATATTTAATACTAAAATATTGTACTAATATTAAATACTTAAAATAATATTATTTATTATTAAATCATTAATTATATAAATATTTTAAATATTGTTTATATTAATATAATAATTATTAAAATATTATTTTATAATTTTGAAATAGTAATATTGATATAAATATTAAAACATTAAAACTATTTAATGATAAGATATTATATTAATATTAAACACTTAAAATAATACTATTTATTATTAAAAAATTAATTATATACATTTTAAAAATATAATAATTATTAAAATGTTATTTATATTAATATATCGATACTATTAAAATATTAATTTTTATAAGAATTATTATCAAATATTTATAAAGTATAATTTATATAAGTTTATTATTAAAATAGTCATATAAAAACATGCTTCAACAAAATATTAAAGTACTTCTTAAATTTAAAATATTAATAATGTTACAATTTATTATTAAAATAATATTTTTATTAAAATAATAAATTATATTAATAATAATTATTAAAAATAGTAGTATATTATAAAAATATAAATATGTATGTTAAATAATATTCAAAATATAAATAATAAAATTATAATATTAAAATAATTTTATATTAATATTTTAATACTTTTAATTAAATATTAAATATCAAATATTCAATATTTTTATTAATAATAATTTTTGCTTAAGTTAAGTTAAAATTTAATATAAAAATCATATTATTTAATAAATTTTTTTTTTAAATATCATATACTTTTGGAAAGCAAAGACTTTTTACCCAAAAAAACTTTATTTTCTATTGATCAATAAATCATCTTGTGATGATTAAATTATTTTTTATAAAATAAATATTAAAAATATAATATTTTTTAAAATTTATTTTTGTGAAATTGAAAAACCCATCTAAGTTTAATTTTAGAATATTTTATTTTAATTTTGTTCACGAAAACGAAAACTATCTTACGGTTTGACACGTAAATCCAAAGTCGGCAAAAGTCTTTTGTCCGACGCATCTCCATGTAATTGATATTCCACTATATAATTTAGTCAATTCTTTTCCTTTTTTTATTAAATTTTTTCCACCTTTTTCGCATTGAAATTAATATTATACCACTTTTTGATGAATGAGTGATTAATTAGGAAAATAAAATATTCCATTTTTCAAACAAACAAAAGAAAGAAACATTTATCTAAGGATATTAGATTAAGTTTTAAACATCTTGTAAAATTTATCATTATTATATATATTTTTACAAAGAAATTATAATTTAATGATAGAAAAAAGATTATAGATATAAATATTTAAATTTAAATTTACTAAATATTATTTTTTAAAAATAATTGAATTAATTAATGAGATTAAATCTAATTTCAACATTGTTAGACTTCAATTTTGAAGAAAGAAAATATTAATTTTGCCTTAATACTAATATTTCTCCACAAAAACAGCACCATGTTTCATATGTACCCTAAAGAGATGCACATTGTTTATTATTATTATTATTTTATTTGTGATGGAGTCATTCTTTGAATTATTATAATAATCTAATTGACTTCACATGTTTTACCTAACCCATAAGTATTATCCCACATGCATATCTGTAGAGATTATTCTTTTTTTTTTTTGGCTGTCATAGTCAATCTTTTCACCGCATTGAAAACCTAATCAATGAAGAGGCCGGAGAGGTCTTTGGTTGGCTTAAGCTAATATTGGTCCTACGAAATGGCACATTACCATTTTATAATTTAAAAGTTTATTTTACATTTAAGATTGACGATGTTTGAAGGCCTAAATCAAAGTCGCTTTCAACATTTTTCATGCACATGCAAAGCATTTTCCAATAACGAAAGTAGCCTAACTAGCCAGCCGCTAGGTGCCAAATAACGAAATTGCCAAGAAATAGCCTCAAATTCAACAGTGACTTTGAATAAATTGTGGCTACGTTTACTTTCTCATTTAATGAAAAACATGCAAATGTTAACAAATTACAGGCTAACTACTACTTACCTTGGCAGTATCAAGGTTATGGTGTAGGCTTTGAGTTATGGGGCTGGCCGGCTGTCCTTTGTTCACTAGATGATGTTACCAAGTAAATTTCCTTTGCCGCTTCCATTGTCTGTCCCAAAAGGAGGCAAAACAAAGACAACTTCTTGATTTTAGTCCTCTAATTCTTCAACCTTTTACACTTTTTTTTGTCTTGTTTATAGATTTGTCGGATTACAGTTAAAATTTTTTTATTCAAGTGTGAGGTCTATAAGTTTATTTTTTTATTTAAAAATATTAAAAATTATTTATATTAATGTTAAGTATTTTAATAATTAAATTATATTAACTATACAATATTTTTTGTCAAGTCACGTCGGCCTGAATTGAAAACTCTCTATCTAATTGATCCAATTCGAGCTAGACTTGTCAGGTCGAGTAAATAACTTGCTTGGTTTTTGCTCTTCAAACTACTAAATTTCTTTATCTAGTTTTGCTTCGTGGCCAATTAAGCGTCAAATATCCTATTGATGGAGACACTATCTCGTTGAAATGATAATCCGTGAATTGTGCTGTACGAAGATCATCCATTGTAGGCTCTAGAAACCCAATTATAGATGGTAAATCAAACCTAACTTAAATCCCAAAATGCATTTGGGGACCTATTTTTATCCTTTTTAGTGGTGTAACAGGCACTTGTATTATACGTTCAAAAGTGTGAAAGTGTTAAATATCTTGTTCGTAACCTAAAACCAACTACATGGGGGATTGTGTTAGTTTAGCAGTGGGACGCAATCTAATAACTGCTTTTGCATGCATAACAGCATGGCCTCATGCGGAAGTGTGGAGGTTTGTCCTCAACAGGAGGGTATGAGCGATGGCTTGGATGCATTTTATCAAGGATTTTGCTAACCTATTTTGTGTGTGTACATGTAGGCACGAGTAATGATTTGGATGCATTTTATCAAGTATTCCGCTAATCCAATTTGTGCGTACATGTAGGACCGAGTTTTGTACCTCTATTCTCAGTGGTGCACAATACGCATTGAAACTCTTAAAAGTGAATTCACTCGCATTATCTATTTGATGCTTTTGATCAGATAATTGAGGGAGTGTGTTTAGAGCTCTCTTATCTGCACAAGCAAATGTGCAAAAACAATGTTTCATGTGGATAACAAGTAAGACTATATACAGGATGTGTCTATTAAAACCATAAAATATCATAATGATCCACTTGCAGGATATATGAGCCCACAAATATCATGTTTAACGTATATTAAAAATTTAAAAAAAAGACATATGACAAATTATTAATTTACTTATAAAATTAAAATATTCAATATTAGTATACCAAATACGAAACCAAAGTATTGCAATTAGGGAAGTAAAAAGAAATGGCAATAATTAAAGTTGTAGAAAACAGGAAAAAAATTTATAAAGAGAAAAGATGAAGTCCCTTTGTGGCTAGAAAATATATAGTATTTGAAGTGCACAAACTTTGTTTAGATAAAGGAAGCAATGATTCTGCAAACAAAAATGGTGAGTATTGCACATAGTGGGAGAGAGAAGAAATGATTGTAAAGATAAGAGATTGTTGGGAGATATGAATATAGCATCATATTTGAAGCAAAATCATTGATGGTGATGGATTTATAGCTAGACTGGTACTCAATATCAAACCCCATTGCAATCATTATCATCTTCACTTTTATTTTTTCTCTTTCAAATAAACTTAAGTTTATTTTTATTTTTAAAATATTATATTTAATTTTTTTAAAAATATTAAAATTTAAAAATTCATAAATTTTATTAAAAATAATAATACAAGTTGAGTTAATTTGATAATTTTTTTTGACATGTATAACTAACTATGAGGATGTTTGCAAAAAAAAAAACATTTTAATAAAATAAAATAGAGTTATCTCATAAAACTATGGTTTTTTTTTAAAGCAATTGTTTTTTAAAAAAATTATAAAAAATAGTGAAATGCTATATATCACTCGTGTTATTTTTGTTATAATTAAACTTTGATATTAAAGTTTTTGACTGGCCACGTTGAATTTAATCATGAGTTTTATATAGAATATACATAATTAATTCTTATAATTATTGATTTCAAGATACGATCTCCAAAATTATAATTAAAAATTTTATTTTAAAATTTTTTTAACTTACATTTTAAAATAAATATAATAATATTTACGAATACGATAACATCTAATTCATAAATTACCATTATTTTTTTTCTTATATTTATTTTTTAATTTTAAATTTATTGAATATTTATCTCATATGACTATAGCATGAATTTATACTAAATAAAAATTGAATTTGTATTCCCAAAGTTCTAAATGTGAATTTTATATGGTACAATATTTAATGAAAAAAAATATGAAATATGAATATAATGTAAAAAATTTATTTAAAAAAGTACTAATAATAATATTTTATACTCAATTAATTAGTTTTTCTTTTTTCAAAAAAAAAAGAAAATAGTTTTCTTGTTAAATTTAAATTTAAATTAGTACTATTTTGCCAAATCCAACTTCCAAGAATCCAACAAAGCAAAGAAGTTTGGACCATTAATGAAAGTAATTAATCAATTAATAAATAAAGACTATCAATAGAATAAAATAAAAAAGTAGATTAGCTTTTGTTTCGTGTTGTTTTCCAAGGAGAGAGATATAGAAGAAAAGAGAGAGGCTGGAGTTCTGCTGCTAAACACCGTCGTGGTTACTTCCACCTGAAGCTTCTCTGTGATTTTCCTATTATAAAAAAGAAAAAAAAAGCCAAGGAAGAAGACATTGATATTAAAAAATTACACCCCCCCTCCCCAAAAAAAAAAAAAAAAAAATCTTGAAAGGGTTTCGTGGAGAGAACCTCCTTTTCAACTCTAAACAAAGAACCCAATCCCTTATCTTCACGAAATCGCTTTTGATTTTCCTTTGTTCGTAGCTTCCGGTTTTTTTCCTTTTCTTTTTTCTTTTCCTATACCAAGCCCTTTTTTTCTGTAATTTTTTTGGGTTGTTAATTTCTGTTTTTTGTTTGTTAAGCAAAAAGGGAAATTCAGGGGTTATCGGAGGATTTGGAGGTGGGTTTCTTTTGGGTCTTTGTTAATTTATTGAATTTGGTGGTGACAAGATAAGAATCAGGGTTTTCGTGGCATTATAATTTGTGGGTCTGATGGGAATTCGGCAGGAATTTTGTGGTGGCTCTGTTTCGATTTAGGGGTTTTGAGAAGGAATTCAACGTTAGATTTGGGAATTTTATTGGTTTGATATAGCCAGAAAGCCTTCGCAGCCTTCATTTGTGTATATTTGGTGAAAATTTAGGATCTTATCATTAAGGGCTGTGATTTTGGTAAATTTTCACCATTGGTGTTTGGGTTAGTTTGCAAAAACATTGAATTTGGAGTGGCCTGTTTGGGATTTATATTGCAGTTTCTTGGAAGCTGAAGAAAAGATGAGTTCAAGTATAAAAACTAATTTGATTCCTGAAGGGAAGCTTTTGGTTCATATAGCTGAAAACGGTCATTCGTTTGAGCTCGATTGCGATGAAACTACATTGGTGGAGGCAGTTATGCAATCGGTTGAACCGGTTTCCGGCATTCACTTCAATGATCAGCTCGTTCTATGTGCAGACTTGAAACTTGAGCCGCAAAGGCCACTTTCTGCATATAACCTTCCCTCTAGTGACCGCGAAGTCTTCATATTTAACAAGTCAAGGTTGCAAACTAATTCCCCACCACCACCTCCGGAGCAAGTTGATATAGTTGAAGTTTCAGAACCCCAGCTGCCGGCTTCTTCTAGTGATCCTCATCCTTTGGATGATGCTCCTGACCCTGCTTTGAAGGCTTTGCCTGCTTATGAGAGGCAATTTAGGTACCATTATCACCGAGGACATGCTATATATAGTCAAACTCGTGCAAAGTTTGATCATTGTGAAAGGCTATTGAGGGAGCAAAAGGTTCAGGAGAGGGCATTGGAAGTTGCAATGGGTAATTTAGATCAATATTATAGGATGATTCACCAAAATTGTTCAGAATTCATGAAGCGATATAAGCAACAACATCGTTATCATACTGATTTGTTGGCAAACTTTGATAAGGATATGCAGAAGTTGAGATCCACCAAGCTTCACCCTACATTACAGACTGCTGCTAGGAAATGCTTATTGGATTTTGTGAAGGAAGGTAACTTAAGGAAGTCTGCAGAAAATTGTAACAGCTCCCACAGGCAGTTTGAGAACAAAGTTGTACAACTCAATCAGATGTTTGGTGAAGTGAAGCGCAAGATGGAGGAGTTGTTCACTTTGAAGGCTCCCTTGCCTATTAAGAATTTAGAACTAACCATTAAAGAGCACCAGCGATACCTGAATGAACAGAAGAGCATTATGCAATCCTTAAGGTTTGCTCTTTGGGTTTTATGCATTTCTTTTGTTTTCCTACTAGACTCCTAGTAATTTGAGGGGGATTTTGATTTGAACATAGCTTCCTCTTGCATTATGGTATACTTGTCCAGAGTCTTGATTGTTTATGCTACTTTTGTCATTTCAATCTTGAACTTTTGATATTTTCTTCTGTATATTGGATAGTTGTTCTCATAGTAAATCAATTTAGGATTTTGAATGTGCCCGAACTGTATGGCCAAATCATTGCTTTTGGCATTCTTATGACCTTTGTTTTGCATAATTCATTAGAAATGTTGCAAGGAATGTTTAGGCACACGACCTAGGACAAATTTCCGAGCTTCATGTTCTCCTGGAAAATAAGCAGGGGTTAGTATTCCGGATTAGGAAAGAACTTAGCTGGTTTGTTTCTTGTCTGAATCTATATATAGGCATATGCATCCCTTGTTTGGGAATTCAAAATGGAAATGTGAGCTAGACGTTAATGACTTCTTGTTTATAAAGTAATCAATATCTGATGTATTTGAAGTCAATCACCTTGCTGATTGATGAGGATTGATAGAATTTGCATATAAGGTTAATAATAGCCTTTTGTCAAGTCAGTCTTATGTGGCTTGGTGATTTGGAGGAGGTTTATTTATCGGTTTTCTCATGTTCATATGTCCCTGAACTGTCGGAAACTGCTTCTGGTATTGATCTTTTGATCTAGCATATAATAACTTATATATATCAGTCTAAAATAGTGCCAACTGAAGAATGTTTTAAACACAAGATTGGGAGGTTCAATCTCATACTAGTCGAATCTGGTCGTAAAAGGATTATGGACCTTCAATAACATTTGAAAGTGCATGTGGACAATACATAAGTGAAAAATATTTCTTCTAACCCTAGCTATTAATACTTCACCTCTTTTAGAATATTTTTGAGTTTGAGAAATTGGAATTTATTTCTTAGACAATTTAATAACCCTTATTTCCTTCCTGCTTTACTTTCTGAGATCCAAATGGATCTTAGGCTTTCCTAAGCGTATGGTTCATTTTTTGTTTAATATTCTGTTTCTGTCAACTGCTTTATAGTTTGCATTTTTTTTTGTTTGTGTACTTATGTTGCAATGGTTTTCTCCAATCATTATCTTTGTAAATTTTCATTATGATTGAAATTGATGACTTTTGCATGTCTATTCCTGCAGCAAAGATGTCAATACAGTAAAGAAGCTTGTAGATGATTGTCTGTCCTGCCAATTATCTTCCTCCCTTCGTCCTCATGATGCAGTTTCTGCCCTGGGTCCTATGTATGATGTCCATGACAAAAATCATCTGCCAAGGATGCTGGCTTGTGAACGTGCAATATCGAAGCTGCTGGACTTTTGCAAGGATAAGAAGAATGAAATGAACATCTTTGTTCACACGTATATGCAAAAGATAACGTATGTTACATACCACATCAAGGATGTCAAGCTGCAGTTTCCTGTTTTCAAAGAGGCAATGGTGCGCCAGGAGGACCTATTTATGGACCTTAAGTTGGTCCGCGGGATTGGTCCTGCATATAGAGCATGTCTTGCTGAAATAGTAAGAAGAAAGGCATCTATGAAGCTTTACATGGGCATGGCTGGTCAGCTGGCTGAAAGGCTTGCAACAAAGAGAGAAGTTGAGGTCAGGAGACGAGAGGAGTTTCTAAAAGCACATGGTTTGTACATACCCAAGGATGTATTGGCTTCCATGGGGTTATATGATACTCCTAGCCAGTGTGATGTCAATATAGCTCCTTTTGACACTACGTTGCTTGATATTGATATTCCTGACCTGGACCATTATGCTGCTGAGTGTTTAGCAGGACTGCCTATGAGGGCTGAGAAACCTGCTAGCTTAAGAGGTTCAAGTTCCATGTCGAATGAGAGTTCTCATTCTGCTGATACTGAAGAGATTGGTGTAGACGCTTTTGGAAAAGATGATTCTCACTTCCTTGAGGGATGTGAATTGGATGAGATTGCTGGAACTAGCAAGATGGAAGTTGAGAATGCAAAACTGAAAGCTGAACTTGCTTCTGCAATAGCCCTTATTTGTTCCTTGGGTCCTGAATTTGAATTTGAATCACTTGATGATAGTAAAGTCAATACTTTACTAAAAAATGCCGCTGAAAAGACTGCTGAAGCCTTGCATCTAAAAGATGAGTATGCCAAACACCTCCAATCCAATCTCAAGGCAAAACAACTTCAATGTGTTTCATATGAAAAGCGCATTCAGGAACTGGAGCAGAGATTGTCTGATCAATGTTCACAGGGGCAGAAGCTCTCTATAACTAACGAGATCACTGGCTTTGGCCTTCTGGCTTCAAAGGCTGATGGTTGCAAGCCAGAAATCTCAGGTTGTGAGGTGAATGTGCCGCACATATCTCCATCTGAGCCCATGGATGAGGTTTCATGCATTTCAAATTCTTCAGATGCAAAGCTGATACAGTGTGGAAGGCAATCAAGCAAAGGTCGCGAAGGGGTAGATGAGAATATGATGGAGTCATCTGGAATGCTCAACCCTCAGTTGGATTCATCTATGCAAGAGCCGCAACAAGAACTGCTAGTTGCTGAGAAAGATGGAAAAGATAGGGTGGTGGGACAATCTGGCATGTCTCTCACTAACAGTTCTACTGCTGAAAGCATGCCTGAGCCTCTGAATGCTTTACCTTGTGAGACAGCAGCTGACCAGGTTTTAGATTCTAATGGTAGGGGGGATCTTGTGTTGGAATTGCAAAGTGAACTTGCAGAGAAGTTGAGCCAATTAAGTGAAACTGAAACCAAGCTTCGAGATGCTTTGGATGAGGTTTCCATGCTTAGGAGGGAGATGGAAACGAGTCGTAAACTTCTTGACGAATCTCAAGTAGTACCAGATGAAGTTTCTTCTCTCTCTATATTTATTTTGGTTTTTCAGAGATTCATAATAGATTTAACTGACTATATTTGCATTTCTAACTGTTCTTTTAGCTTGTCTTTTTTATGCATAGCTTTTGGCTTGGATTCCCTTCCCACATTATGAACTACATTATTTGAAGTCATATACTTTTTAAGTACACTAAGTTACCTTGAACTTAATGTGAAAGTGGGGATGAAACTTGGTACGGCTTGTTTTACCTATCTCCAACTGGCATTGTAGGGCTATACTTTTGTGTTGCTGGGGTATAAACATGGATGTGGAAATCGAAAGCATCATGTTGCCTATTCTTTACTTAAGTATCTTTTACGTCATTTTTTCGTAGTTTAGGGTGTCCTTTTATTATGTATCCTCTCCAGGCTAGATGTATGAGTAAATTGTTCCTTCTTTTATTTGTTCTAGCCTAGTGACAGCCACAATATGGGTGAAGAGAGAGGCAGAATTAGAGCATATTATACAAAATGATGTTTAAATGTAAATAACTTTTTAAAAAGTGAGAGAAAACCTCATAAATAGGAGGTTGAATTAGGTGCCTAAGTTGGATGACAAACCAATTTTCTTATAAATATAGGAGGTTACTGGTGAACTCTAGGAATCCTTTATTTATTACTACTAGGGAGGTTGTGAAGTTATTTAGTGTTATTATTTGGAATCATGTTTTCTACCTTCTCGTCCCAAGTATATGCTTGTACATATAGCATCTTGATTACAGCTAAAGCACTGCCAATTAAATTTGATTTGAGGGAATGTAGAAGGAAAGAACATTTGTTATTTGCTTTTATAGTGTAAATTCAGCTATTTGATCGACATTCTTGTTCTATACTCTAATTGTCCCTCCCTGGTTACAGATGAACTGTGCTCACTTGGAGAATTGCTTGCATGAAGCAAGAGAGGAAGCCCAAAGCCATCGTTGTGCTGCTGATCGGAGGGCCTCACAATATAGTGTGCTCCGTGCATCGGCTGTAAAGATGCGTAGTCTTTTTGAAAGACTTCGAAATTGTGTCTATGCTCCTGGTGGGATGGCTAGTTTTGCTGATTCTTTGCGTGCTTTGGCTCAGTCTTTGGCCAAGTAAGTTACTTACTACAGTGCTTGCAAGGATTTGCATAGTAGTTATATTCCATCCAGTCTCCTTCACCCACTACCATTATTCCTTTTTCATAGGTAGGCCATTATTAGGGCTGAAAGAGTGGTGGGCTCAAGGCCGGAAGAAAACTAACTTGACAATTTTAGTTCAATTTCATAATTAAAGTAAAGAGAAGTTAAAATTTTATAGTTGGAAGTCCATGCACAAAAAAATGTAAACATAATAGGACTTCTAGGTCCTATTTAGCATTATAGAAAGTGGATTTCTTTATAAAAATGTGGTTGGAAATGGGTTTTGTTTTTTCCTTTCAACCTCGTTGCAGTTTTCCTTTTTGGAGGGAAAAGAGAAACTTCAGCAATATATTCCCTTAGAAGATTAAAGGGTGACATGGACATGACATTTATCTTTTCTGAGGTTTTGAAATGCTCTTCTTTTTTTGGTTAACAGTTTAATGACCATTGTCCAAATATCTATGCTATGAAATTTTCAGTTCCATTAGTGATAGTGAAGATGATGGCTATGCTGAGTTCCGCAAATGTATCCAGGTCCTTGCCGAAAAAGTTGATTTCTTGTATAAGTATCGTGAAGAGCTGCATGAAAAGTACACTAATGTTGAATGTGTAAATGAAAAGCTTAGGAAGGAATTGGAGGAGAAAAATGAGCTGGTTAAAACTCTGTACACTAAGCATCAACTTGAGAAGCAGGTAACATCTTATCAATGTTCTCAACTTCATAAGATTGGGTGAATAAGACTGGTTTATACCATACATACTCACACACACTTAAACTGCGAAAAGAAACTTATATCAGCTTTTGTTCTTGCAGAGCCATTAACCAATGTACTATGTCTAGCAAGCGGTTGTAGAATAAAAATAGTTTGCTTGTCATTCAATCGTTATGATTATCCTGAATATAGTTACATTCTTTTCATGTTTATGTACTGCGAGGATAAAAGAGCATCTTTTGTATTGTTTAACCAAATGGTTTGATATTCTTGCTTCAGGCAAACAAGGAAAGGATATCATTCTGCCGCTTGCAAGTCCATGAGATTGCTGCTTTCGTACTAAATTCAGCTGGGCATTATGAGGCAATCACCCGAAACTGCTCCAACTACTACTTGTCTTCTGAATCTGTGGCCTTGTTTACCGATCATCTACCAAGCCAACCAAGATATATTATCGGGCAGATTGTGCACATTGAGCGTCAAACTGTGAAGCCAATACCACCTTCGTCAACTAGACCTGATTATGGTAGGGCAGATCCCGTGGATCAACTAACTTCTAACACAGAGACGGAGCGGTTAACCTTGAATTCTGGAACAAGTTTGAACCCCTACGGTCTCCCTATTGGATGTGAATACTTCGTAGTGACAGTAGCCATGTTACCTGATACCGCCATTCATTCACCACCTCCTTCCTGATCCCTGCCCCAAAAGCAGATTCGACATGATGGAAGAAACCAAAGTGTACATATATATTGTAAAATGTTCAGAAGATAAGCGTCATTATGGTGGCAGTTGAATTACATTTTCCTTTTGTACAGCCAACTTTAATCTCCTTTGTTCATAAAGCCACTCTTTCTAGATATTTAAAAAGAAAAGAAAAAAAAAAAAAACCTGTAAATATTTTCCAAACGCTTGCCCTTTTAAGCTTAACAAAGCCTTGCTTATTTATTTAAAGTTTGTTTCGAGGCTGTGCTTCAGCATGCATCATTTCTCCCTTCATCTTTTACCCTTTTTCACGACCAAGACTTGCTTTATGCGGTAACGGCTACCATTTTCCTTTTTTTTTTTTTTTTTCTTTTAAACAAAGACGTTCGTATTTTGGGTATAAAAACAGAGATTGTTGATATCAACAAGGGTTTGAGTTGCCAATTTATTGAATGTCATCATTGTATGAATTATGTTGAATTATGCGATAAAGAATGTATAAAGATAGGTTTACTCCCACCCATGAATATTAGCATTTGGGATCAGGGAGTCTTGGATTAACGATTACATGGCAGAATTTATGTTATATCAGGAAAACGTATAATTTTCTAAAGAAAGTTTTCATTTGCTTTGTACCATAATAAAGAACTATTCAGGAAATGAGGAGGACTGGATGAGCGTTTAATCAATGGTTAATGACGTTGTTCTCCGTTCATTTTTGGTAAAAACTTAAAATCCCATTCCCAAAGCCAATTAAGAAAAACTTTGGTAGCCTGAACCTTTCAGATGCCATTTGACATGTTGACCACTTGATACAAGTGGCTGACCTGACTTCAGCACTTCAGGTTCAGGTAGCTCCTGGCCAACCACGCATACATTTGAAAATTTTTTTAATCCAGCATTGATGAGAAGATGAGCTAACAAAACATTCAAAATGACTCTATGCTTTCTTTCCAGCCAATGTATATCAGTAATCAACAACCTGAGAGGGCCAAGTCCCCTGCTTCCAGGCTTATATAAATCCGACAACATGCCTTGTTTTCCTCATTCAAACGCTAGGATCGAACGACATTCCTTTTCTAAAAGAAACACTCCGCTAAGTTTCAATATCTCTAGAAATGGCCTCTTCCAATTGTTTTGTTTTAGCATAATTCATGGCTTTGTCATTTTCAAGAATCAATGTTGGCCTAGCAGCTCGTCTTCTCCTCCAGCTGCCACCAACTTTGCCAAGACCAACGCTGCCACCATTGCCATCTATCTCAAATCTCCCGCAACCGAAAATACCAACATTGCCCATCACCCAGCC
>JBBYHM010000019.1:1541416-1553546 GCA_038381775.1 Adansonia rubrostipa | reverse complement strand
GATTGCTGCGTATCTTAAAGGTTGTCATTTCGGTGCTCTAAAGCTTCAATTATAGTACATTTTCACGGTGGAATTTGGTGTTAGAGATTAGTTCGATGGGTTTATATTCTCGTCAGGTTTTGTCTCTGGTGGAGTATCTCGCTCCACCTCTTCAGTTTCTCACAAATGTCTGCATTATTCTTTTCTTTATCCAAAACATGGATAGTTTAGTCCTCTGTTTAGGTTGTTTTTAGATTCATTTCAAGAAAATCAAACCAATTCCTAAGCAAGACGCTGTTGCAGATCTTGAATCTGGAAAAAACGGGTTCTTTCCAATGATTCTCGTTAAATCCCTACGTGTAACAGAATGAAGTTTCACATTGACAAATTTAATAGAAGGACCGTTTTTGACATTAACCTTTTTCAAAATTTTGCTCAAAGACGAATACAAGAAAAGAAAGCATTTTGCTTTACCCGGTTGGATTTTTTTTTTATTTTTATTTTTTATCTTTTGAATTTGGAATTAATCAAGTTGTGTGTGTGTTTTTTATAATCTTTTGAATCACCTCCATTATTTAAAAAAACATTTAAAAGTTTTTTTTTAAATTTTTACAAACAAAGCTAATAATATTATAATGATAAATTTCATATGTTATTTTGACATAATCTTAATCACGAGGGTAAGAAAATGTTGACAAAAGCTTTTTCAAAGTATTAATTCTCTCTGACAGCCATTAGTCAGGTCCATTGAAAAAGAAAAAAGAAAAAAAACGAACATTTGAACAGAAAAATGGGAAATTTAAACTGTTAAACCCACATTTCTCTTTGGTTATGATGGCACGATTTATGATTACATTTATTCCAAATTCAATCTTAAACATGAGAAAAAAATAATTGCATTTGACTCTGATGACTGTCATATTTTGTAACCATTCACATCCTCAACGTCAGAAACGAAACAGGAAATTATTTTCACCAATAATATAAAGGAATTACAAATCAAATTTGTAATAATCTTCCCACAGTCGTATCAGTTCATACAAGCAAATCATTAAAATTCGATTATACAGCTAGCTGAATAAGAATGGAAATGACACTGACAACTTAGGACCCAAACAATTATTAAGATTTAGCCGGCCTGTCAAGCCTACCCTAACTAATTGCCAAACTTTGACACCCTAATGTTTATTAACTCCAAACTAAAAGTAACTCAATATGACAGCCGTGACTGACTGACGGGCTATCAGAACTAACGACTGTCGATGGCTGCCATCTCAGCCACCTCCTCTCCTTCTTCCGCCTCCGCCCCCTGCTTCCAGCACTGCTGCTGGATGGTCGATTTAGGGGGGATGCCCACCGTGCACCTCTCTCCCTTGGAGGAATAAGTCCTGTAGACCACACACCCACCACCTGGCAGCTCCTGCTTCACCATATACTGACATGCGTAACCTTCCACGTCAGCACCTTCAGTGGCCCAGACACCGGCCCCACCATGGAACGTGACCGCAACGGAGAACTCGTTCGGGCAAAAACATGTCAGCACCCTCTTCAACAGAGGTTCCAACTTGACGGCCCTGGTGTCGAGCCCCATGGCCTCGTAGCTAGCATAACTGAACCCATCTTCTGGGGTCACGTGCACCGTGGAGTAAGCCAACCCATTGATCCCATTCATTGAATACCCACACGGGTCAAACTCGAAGTCGCATATCACGTGACTCGGGATGATATCAGCAATCCCCGACAGTTTCGTCATTTCACTCGCCGAACAGCAATGCCCGTTCCCCGAGTTTTTGCAGAAGACGCCTGCCTTTTCTCTATCCAACCCCGTCATGCACATTTCGAGAGTTACAACTCCCGTCTGAGCTTCCATCAACGGTGAACATTTTGCTACAGCCGAGTAAACGTGCCAGCTACGAGTTGGAAACTTCGGATCGCCGATTATATAAGCCTCGGTGATAAAATCAGTGAAACATGCGTTTAACCCGGTAACTTCCTCAGAGAAGCTACGGTGAGGGGCAGGCTGGTGATCAGGGAAAACGAAGGTGCCACGTGAGTAGTTGACTCGTGACACAGTGAGTGAGAGCGAGTTAATAAGACGGAGAATCGGGGGGATTGATAAGAGAAGCTTTGTGGTTCCGCATGTTTTGAGGATGATCTTGTTTGGGTAAACGAAGAGGCTTGACTCCGAGAGAACGTAAGAGTCGAAGTTGGAATTTGAGAGCTGAGAAACGATGGTGCAGCAAGCTGGTTCGAGGATGGAGTCGAGTTGGGCTTTAGATAAGGCTCGGAGGCCCATTCCATTCGGGTCATTGAAGATGGGTGGATCGATGCAAGTGATTTCCAGACGTTTTTCGAAACCTTCGAAGCCTATCGGTGAAGGGGGTGGTGGGGAATCCATGCCGAGTTTCATCGCAACAAAGCTCAATGCTAACAATATCACAGGAAATTATTTTCTTCGATTTGGTATTGTTCAGGGTCTTTGATTCTGAGCAATTTTTGTCCAATTTGAGAAACAAACAAAGAAATAGAAAGAAAAGAAGAGGCTGAAGAAAATCCTACTCTAAAACTGAAGGGGCCATTTATCAGGGGCTGTATCAAGATGGCTTTCGAACGCACTGCATCAACAAAAACATTCAAAGAAACAAAACGTTCGATCAACAAATATTTACAAAACGTTATAAAAATGTAAGAGTGATAAAAAAAAAAAGAAGTGCTCTTCTTTTGGATAATGAAGGAAACGTACGTTGGAATAAGCAGCAGATCGGAACTTTTCGATGCCACCGTTTGGACGAATGTCTTCAATGCTGTAACCGAAAGGAGCTTCGTACTGTAAAGAATTGTTACTACTACTACTGCTAGACTTCTTTTTGCCACCCTTGGTCTCCATTACAACATTCACGCTTTCCTACACCAAGATTCTCAATTTATCTTCTTCGATTGAATTTCAACCAAATCGGTGAATGTAACAAAAAGAAAGAGATTGCATCAAAGATCGAAACTTTGGTAAAAACCCAATCTTTCAAGAAAAGACCCGCATGCAAAGCCAAATAAACAGAATATCAGAAACCCATTGTCCGATAATAAAAGAAAAACTTGATTTTTTTTTTTTGTACTTACTGATTAATGGAGAAAAGATTCGGATTAATGGAGAGAGGAGTGAGAACTCTAATTAAAAAAAAGGCGAAGGGTTGAAACCTAAATAATCTGATCCAGCAATTGTTTACCAAAGAGAAAAAAAAGGGGCAGGCAAACGGGAATCAGTGGTGAGGAAAACAAGGGATTCGAATTTTGGATTTGAGGAACGATGACTTGTTTTTTCTTTTTTTTCTTTTCGTGTGAGCAAGAGAGGAGCGCGGAGAAGCAGAGTATTTATAGAAGGCCAAAAAAATTGGCTGGGAGTGGCATTAGTAAAAACTAGGGTTTGCTCTCATTGAAAATTTATGGAGCCGTTTGGCAAAAGGGATTTCCATTCAGTCCCAGGCGTCGCTCTTTGCTCTGGTTCCTTGACACGTACTACAATTTATTTTTAGTTTAACCCTAATTAGCTTTCCCACGTCTTTTTCAATAGCGTGTAACACACGTTTTTTCCGATAGGAGGAAATATCCCTTTCAAGGGAAAACGATTTTTGAATTTTGTGATGAAAATGCTAGCCCACTTTTGGGGAGAATTTTCAGCATTAGTGCAAGCGCGTGAGGGTTAGCTTTTTGAAGTTTAGGGTTGAGGTTACGGATGGAGGCAGGGATTTGCATGATGCTGATATTAAATGTTGCCAGCTTTGGCGTCGAATATGTGCAATCACACTTTGATTCGATGTGCGTCTTACACGTATTCCCAATTCGTAGCGGCGAAATGAAAATTTGTACTAACTTTTCCGTCAGGAAAGCATCGTTAAAAAAAAAAAAAAAAGATTCTTGTTTTGCTTGCCTACCTTTCACTTTGTCAAATTAAATAATAATAATAATAATAATAAGAAAAAACCATTTTACCTCGAGCTTTGTATTGATTTTACTAATGAATGCCATCTGGTTATTTAAGGTTTGGTAATATATTTTTATTAAATGTAATTATTAACTTGATGGTTTAAACATAAAATCGAACAATTGGAATCTACAGAAAGTGATTAACAAATATTTAATTTTTATTTTAGGAAAATTTTTTGAATTTAATGAAATATCCTTATGGAATTTAAAAAACTGATTTATTAATTGATTATTAATCACTAATATGTGTTTTAGTTACCTTTTAGCTTACTATATGTAAAAATAATTTTATCTAATGTAAAATATTTAATTTTTATATTTAATATATTATTATTATTATTATCATAAATAATATATTAGATAATATTAAAGTATATCCTAATGATATTCGTTAATAAAATTTTTTATTAATTGTATTTTTAAAAAAATAATCAATATCAATAGCCATTGATTAACATTTTTCTTTAAACACATATGGATAAGAATCTTAATTAAAGAATTTTATTAATAAATACTTTTTAATATTATTAATTAAATAATTTATTTTTATTATATTAAAATAAAAGATTAATGACATAAATGATCTATGAAATTTAACAAATTTGTTAATGTAATTCTTTTACTTTAAAAATATTAATTTTAGTACTTAAAATTTTATTTTGTATATTATTGTAATACTTATTATTAACACTGTTAAACATTAGTAAATGAAGACTTGATACGTAACAGCACGTAATGATAATACGTGTATTAAAAAAATAATTTTTAATTTGAAAAATAAATAAATATTTTTTCTATATATATATATATATATATTCCTTCCCCTTTCCGCTTCCCTGTCGCTCCTTTCATCTCGGCCTAGTTCAGGTTGTTTCCGACTTCCGACCAGCCAACGATCGGGTCTGACCAGTAGAGTTGGATCTAGCCAATCGACAGTAGCCCTGGTTCTAACTTTCCATAGATTTTTGTCAGTGCTTTCTTTCTCATTCATGTTTCTTCTATCTAATTGAAATTTTAAAAAATAAGAATAATAATAAAAAATTATCTCAACAGAGAATATCCAAATAGGCCAAGCATTGATATAAAATAGATTTTATAACCACTTGCTAAAATCGAAATGAAGCAAAGACCAATGGAGCACTAAATCAACTAAACCCGCTGAAATAGCCATATGCTAAAATAGGGAAAAAAAATTAAAATTTAAGAAATAGCCAGATCGAGAAACAACTAAGAATATGAGCCTGTGAATCTAGGAAGCATTGGAACCGAAAAAAATAAAGGAAATAAATATGTATTTGATTTGAAAAGAGGGATCTGAAGAATGATAAGAAAGCAATGAATTCCTCATGAACTAGATGCTCAGAAACCCCATTGACGACGCTGTTGATGATGCCACTGGAGTTGCCATTTCCAGAGGCCTTTTCAATTTTCAAAGCAGCAGAGAAAGAAACCAACGGCTAGAGGCCTGAACAGGCAAGAAGGAAGAGGGCGAGAAAAAAGGGAGGACAAAAAGGAAAAAGAAAAAGGAAAAAATATTAAATATATATTTTTTAAAAATTTAAAAATAATAAAATAATTTAATTTCATATTTTAATTTTGATAATTTTAAAAATAATTTTTGAAAAAAATTCAAACATTATAAATTTTTTTAGAAAGTAATTTTGAAATTATATATTCCAAAACTAATTTTAGTTTAATATTTTAATTTTTTTAAAAAAAATAATTTAAAATTTTTTATGTTTTGAATATATATTTTAAAATATAATTTGAAATATTTTTATATTTTTAAATTAATTTTTCTATTTTTTATAAAATATAATATATTAATTTCTAAAAACAAGTAAGTGTTGATATGTGTCGTCACTTAATTGATTAACGTTATATCATAACTTATATTTTACGGCGTTAAGGCTTGGTACCATATTGACAAATAATTTGATAGTCTAAATATTAAAATTAATATTTTTAACGTAAAGATATCATATTGACAATTTTAATACTTTTTAAAAGTTATTTATGACATTAACCCTAAAAATCAATAATAATAATTATTAACTATTAGATTTATTATAGATATTATTTTATTTAATTCTAAGAAAATGTGCACAAATGAACTTAAATCATCTTTCACCTCATAAATTTTATTTTTCATTTTTCCAAGTTTAAACAAGTTTGAATCCTTGGGAATTTTCTTTTCCTCGGGAAAAATAGATTTAATCAGGGCATCTTTTGTAAATTTTAAATTAAACATATCACATGATCGGATGATTCCAACATTTTATATTTTGAATATATTGGAGGAGGCTTCAAGGGGAGAAAAAAAAATTTTCTTTTAATTATAATTTATACGAAAGTTATAATCATAATCGAATTTTTATATTTATATATAAAAAATTACTAAATCACCGATAATTAAATAAATTACTTACCCAAAATATAAATGAACATTTGGTGACACTGAAGAACTCAAAGTTAGAAGGCTTTCTCTTTACTATTAAACCAATGCCCTTCACTAGCTAGGGAGAAAAGATTTTTGAATACGGAACATTTTATATATATATGTATATATATATATATGTTTTATATTTTTTTTGGTATTTAAGAGCATAATATTCTCATGTAATTGTCTAATTAACTATTAATTTATTTAAAAGCTCCTCAAATTTTTTTCTTAAAAAAATAGTGGTGAAGTTAAGGATTTTAAGTTAAAATTAATAAATTTCTTTCACATAGCCTAGCATTTTTTTGGCCTAAAAGTTTTTTTTTTAAGTATAAACCGAATTAAATAGATTTTTTGAAAAGCTTTTTAAAAAAATAGCTTAATTTTAATGAATAAAATAAAGAAAAAAAAGAGCTTCAAGAAAAACTAGAAATAGAAGTTTTCTCATCTTATTTTTTAAAAACATGTTAATTGTTTTACGTAATTTTTATTTTTATTTAAAAAATATTTTAATTCATTAAATTTAAATCTAATATATATATAAATTATTAAAAATAAAATTATTTTATTAATATAATTTTTAAAACTCTTATTTTTTTATAAGAGCTTATTAATAACTTCTAATAAAAAAAGCATCTTTAAGATTCAAATTCAAGGCCTTCATTTTTTTTATGGAACATTCAAACGGGGAAAATTAACCATATAAATCATTCTTATCTTGTTATTTATAGACACAAGAAATCAATATACAATCTTTATTAAAAAATAATTAATATGATAAGAAAAATTATCTGAATCATTATCATCAAAATTTTTAAATTTTATAAATAAAATAAAAAAATATATTTTTATGTATTTAAAAAAATTAATTAAAAAAAATAATACATACGACAATGCCTTAATTTCATTTAAAGTTGAATATTCTTATTGCCATTATATAAAAAACGAATAAAAAAATTTAATAAATTATGAAGGCGACTAATCCTATTGAAATCATTAAATGCATTTGTGCATCTTTAATTCAAATTTGTCGTATCTAACAGGTCATATCCAACAAGACCGTGACAACGTAAGATCTACCTTTAAATTCTGTCTCCAAATTTGACGAATTTATGATGGAATTGAAAAAGAAAAATAAATAAATAAAATAAACAAAAAAAACAAAGAATTTCTTGTTGGATTCTTCACTTCTTTCGCTTGGTAAAACATAGATACGGTAATGTCTATATTCATCGAATGTGTATATATATTTATTATAATTATATTAAAAATATTATTATTTATATAAATTTTATCATAATTATAAATTATATCATATTCGATTATTTTTTATCATTAAATTATATTTTATTTATTTTTATATTATATTTATATAATATTAAGTTTAAAATTATGCGTAAAGAATAGCGGCGGTTTTCTCTTTTTTTTCCTTTTTTTTAGCAAAATAGGGGCAGGTTTCATTCATGATCATCCACCAAGAGTGAGGTACAGCTGTAACTGAAACTTAGCCATAAATGAAGCTGAACAATATTTTGTTTCTGTTTTGTTTGTTTCTTTCTGCGTCTGCCCGATATGCTGTAATTGAAGCAGAATTTCGTCCTCATCTTGATTAAAATTATTGAAATTTGTTTGATTATCATATTCATTTATAACTGCCAAACAGTATTAATTGTTCATTCACAAAGCCTAGTTAAGGAGTTACGGTAAATGATAATACGATATGGTGGTTAGATTTATGCTCTAATAATTTTTAATATTTTAAGCGTTATTATTTTAAAAATTAATATATATTTATAATTTATATTAATTATTTTTATATTTTTATATCATATTTAAAATTATTTTAACATTAAATCTCAAATATTTTTTTATTTAGAATAAATCTAGTCAAACGGCTAACTTTGTGGCCACCACATTATTGGGGATTATAGGTATAATGCACATCTGATTACGTACCAATAAAATTTACCCGTTTATTTGAAAAAAAAAAAAAAAGAACGTTTACCATTTCTAAGTGAAATGATGGGAATGCATTTAATAAAAGATAGACAGGGAATAGGGTTGTGTACGTTGCTTTCTTGCATATATTCATCACCATTTGACATATTAATTTTAAACCCGTATATAATTCAAGAAAGGTATCTAATTTATAAGACAAAATGAATTGACATGATATGACTGTCTAATATTTTACAATGATTTTAAAATGAAGCAATAGTAACCAGTTTTACAATATTCTAAAAAAATCTTGCTTCTTAAAATTATTTAAATTCGATAAAAGATACAATTATTTAAGAAATAATATAATTTAACTCTCAAAACAAAAAAAAAATCCAGAAAAAAATTAATTAACTTAATTAAAATATTTGAAGAAAGATAATTAAACTTTGATGTATTTTAAGAAAGATAAAATATTAATAAGTAAAATGAAACAAAATAATGTAAACAAAATACTTTTAATATAACTAAATGTTATAATTGGAGTAAACATCATAAATATATATTATGATAAAATTAAATAATAACAAATAAAAATATCCCAGATGGAATAAAATAGAAACAAACCAATGAAGAAAATAAAAAAAAAAAACAAAACAAATAGAATTATTGAATAGCTAGCGTGTATTAAACCTGCTCAAAGATTGGGTTACCTATTCAAGCTAGAAGACCAGTTTGATATTTGAGAGAGTTTGGACAAAAATATTAAACTCAAAAAATAAGCTTAGATAAAAAGTTAGGCCCGATTAAAAAAGGAGTAGGGCCTTTGGTCCAATTTTCTAAGATCGAGTCTAGCCCGACCCGATTTATTTTACTATTACATTATATATTTACTTTATATTTTATGTATTATAAAATTTTTATCATATAAATAATATATAATATTATAGTATAAACTTTAAAAACTAAGTTAAATTATTTTTATTTATAAATTTAATAAAAGAACATTATTAAATTAGAAAATTTTAAATTTTAAAATAATTTTTTAAAATAAATTATAAAAAATAATAATATGGGCAGACTTAAATAGGTTTAGACTATCTATTTATAAATATGGGCGGATTCAGGCAAAATTTGAGATTCATATTTCGGGTGGGTCAAGCTTGAGTAAGCATATTTATTGTTACTCGAGCTCAGCTTGAAACCGATCCGACTTGGCCCATGAGCAAATCTGGCGTACATTTAAACCCAATACTCTACATATTTATAATGTTCAAATTTGATAATTACAATTAGAAATTAAATTAAATTAAGAGTGATTAATTGAAGGTAATTAAATTGTAATTTATTTATAGAAGGCAAATGAATAAATTTAGAATTATAAATAATTGTTTTTGACAACCTACAATTTCAACTTTAAATTTAATCATATAGAAGAAAATCAAGACCAAAAGTAATTAAAGATTTCTTAAAATACAAATTACATATATAATTTTGAATTTAAAATAGTTGAAAAAATTAATTTAAACTAATATATCTATGACATTCAGAAAATAATATTGATTTAATTAAATGTTTGAATATAAATTAATTACATATATAAAAAATATAAGACAATCCACATGCCTAAAAATTTGGCTATTAACAAATGACAATTAACCTTTTTACCAAAGGCTTTTGGATAATTAATTAGATTGAAATGTGAAATATTTAATTAATTATACAAAAAATGTCAAATTTTTAATTTAATTAAAATATTGTACATTATTGGGCTCCAAATTAATGATGATTGAATCCAATTCAAATTAATATTCTCGGTGCTTAAAAAAATTGTCAAATTAATAAAAGTTCATTAATTAATATCATTATGTATGGATAATAAATGTATTTTTAAAGTGCGGAGTTAATAAATAATTTATAGTTTAAAAAAATTGGAAAGTGAATATTTTTAAACCAATTTAATTACACAAAATATTTTATGCATTAATGATGACAATTAAAATTTTATGACATTTAATATCATTTTAATTGATAGGTATTTGGGGTAAATAATAATAAAAGATAAATGTAATCAGTTTAATTTGTTATTATTTTTTACATTAAAAATACATTAAATAAAATAAATTGTGTTTATTAAAAGATGCATGGTGGCTTTTCAAGATCATCCACGCGTCAAGAATATAAATAATTCACGTAAGATTTTTTACTCTTTTGTTAAAAATTTACTTTATATATTTATATAAGATATTAAGGTAATAGATAAATGATTGAAATCATATTTGTACAGTGATTAAAGCTAAATAAAACAGTAGATGAAAGACATTGGAATCCATATAAGATATGATACTTAATGGGATTTAATGGTTTGTTTGCTAAAAAACTGGATTCGAGTCTTTTAATTATTAAAATTTATAATATACATTTTAACATTCCATTCAATAATTAATAAATATATTTCTTGTTTAAAGAATTATAATTATCGTATTCATTTTTAAACTAAAAAAAAAATAAAAGATGTATTATAAAATAAGACCTATTTAAAGATCAGCAATTTATTCAATTAGTTTGTTTCAAGTTTATATTTTTTTTTAAAATTGATTTAACCCGAATCATTATTTTTATTTAATAAGATAATAATTTTTATTTAAATTTAATTATAAAATAATTTTAATATTTTTTAACAATAATTTTAATTTACTAGTAAAATTAAATTCAAACTTAAATAAAAATTAAATTTTTTTCAAATTCTAATCCATGTCAACCTAGTAATGAACACTTTTAATAAATATAATACAACATTATATCATATTTTGGTTTTATATTATTTATGTGAAAGAGCTAAGGTCGGCTTTGAGAGTTTGGGGTGAAGTTTTCACCAAGGGCTAGCACGCTCACGCTTGCAATTTTGTCCTGCTTTCCAGTAGGCTTGACTGACAGTTTTTAAAGTCTGATATATATTATTTTATTAAAATATAAAAAAATAATTTTTCTCTAAATTCAATGTAAATATAAATATATTGCAATAATAACACATTTAAAAATTTCTTTTTTTTTTTAATTTTTAAAAGTTCTATCTAACTTCTTGAATTTTTTCCTTTTCCTTTTCCATATTCAATCCTTTGGTTATTCTTGATTATCTTTTTTTTTTTTAATTTTAAATTATCCAAAAAATAATCCTTTGCATTTATAAATATGTATAAAGTTAAGTTGGATTTCCATAAGCACTCAGTACACTTATTTTCACTGTCTAATCATTATCTTATCCTTCTATTGTACTGATTTAGCTTTTGAAGAGTGTTTTAAAGTTGAAAAAACTCCGGTTGCTTTTTAATTATTTTTATTTTGTATGCTTTTCAATTAAATGTCATTGGGAACAAACAAGACAAATTTTATTCTTAACACATCTCATTTCTTCATATTTTCTTTCTAAAAATTATAATTAAAGATCCATGGACACATGAATCTAATATTTGTGTTATTATCACTGCGATTATAGAACTTTTTTTTAATTAAAAATATCAAAATTTATTGACAAAGAAAGAGAAAAATTTATAAATATTTAAATTTAAAATTTAAATTTATTATATATTATATAATTCAATTACATTAAACTTGAATTCCTTTCCCTTGTAAAGTTGATCTCCTATAAATTCTCCTTGGAATCATTAGGTCCAATTCATCCCAAGACTTGTGATTGAGAATAAGCCTCGTGATAAATTTATTGTTAGCCAAAAAGAAAACGGAATAAGGACGGAATTTTGCCAATGAAATTGAAGAAAGATACGAGCTAGA
>JBBYHM010000019.1:1452613-1463361 GCA_038381775.1 Adansonia rubrostipa | reverse complement strand
CTAACAAAAAGCAATCTACCATGGAAGATTAAAAAAAAAAGCTTCGAATCTAATGAGAGAAAAATAACAATTTTTTACAGAAGAAAGGAGTAGACAACTGTGAAAGTTTTCGAAAAGTGGGCAATTTTCTAAGTACGTGAGTGGAATGAATTTTGTTTTGTTTTTAAAGACTTATTAAATTACATTTTCAACGTATTTTTCATTTTTTTATATTATTATATTAATTTTTTTATCATCTTTAGTAATTAAATTAATATTCGATTAATTTGTAATATCAACTCAATTACTCTATTTATTAATAGTTTAATTTATTCTTATTTACTTAAAATAAGAGCCGAAAATGTTCATTTACATAGATAGAGATTTTATTTTATTATAAACCAATTAATAATAAGATCGTCCCATGTAATGTGATTAATAATAATAATAATAATAAATTAATTAATTCAACAAGAAAAAACAAAGAAAGAGACCGAAGAAGTCAAATAATAATTATTGTTAATTTATTAATGTCCGCCACTTCTAACTTGTAATTCTTTACCTCTCTCAACCGTCTTCGCTCCCCGCCAAAAACAATTGAGTGTATATTTACATTCCTATCCAACCCCTTACATTCCCCACGTTGAATTTTGAGCTAGGAACTACTAAACATTTAATCATCCTACCAGAACCCATCAACCACCACCTTCACACTACTGGGCAGCCAATCTCCATGGCTTCGGTTACAGGATTCACCATCGAGTTCAAGTCGAACGACTAGAGACTCATCGGACAAGGGCAATCGTGTTTTGAGCTGTTGCAAGCTTGGAACCAATGCTTTCTCCATCCAGTCTTCTAAGCCAGTTCGGCCTATCCATACCCCACTTGTAATCTTTTCCAGAGCTTCATCAGGGATCTCAATCGATACCCTGTCACCAATAAAGCTGGAAAACTTTTTTGCTATGGAGCTTGCCATATCGCGTCTAATGGGACCAAAATCAACGGGTTTAAAGAAAATGGCATCATCTACAGAATTGAGCAGGTCAGGAGATACGGATGCTGTTGAGTTGGATAATAGCCTATTAGCAAGGCCATGTTCTTCATGTTCAACTGTGAAACCGCTGGAATTGCGTGATCCATCAGCTTTATCATCCTCCACATCCGCAGCCTCATTAAGATCAAATGATAGTGATGAACCAGTTTCCTTCCTTGGCTTTCTTGCTCTGTCCTCCTCATGTAGAAAACTGGCTCGGCGCTTTGCACTTTTCTCAAAAAGGGATAACCTTAATTGCCAACCTCCATTTGCTAAACTTGTAAGCTTCCTTTCATCCAGGAAAATACCATTTGATAAGAATTTAAGATTATCTGGAAACCAATTTGCAGTGAGAATAAAAGTAACATTTCCTAGACTGATTTCACGACCGTGAGAATCAGCAAGTCGACCTCTCTCCATTGCTCGTTTTATGCTGCCTCTAACTAGCATATCTGCTTCATCAATATCTTCAAGCATCACTACTGAGAAAGGGTTCCTCTTAACTGCCTCCGCAATTCTATCCAGCACTGTTTTACCACGGAAATTCGCATCGGATTCCCCATCATCACGTCTTGAACCAAGACATATCACTACTGGCTGAGCCCCACATACTTGATCAGAGAGGGCCAATGCCATCTTCTTCTTTCCAACCCTGTCAGGGCCAGTGAACAATAACCAAATGTCACCTTTAGATCCAGCACCCCGCCGTTTTCCATTGCCTAATTTACACTGCGTCACCGTTGTAGCCACTGCAGATGCTGCATCCTGCTGCCACCACACCTTCTCTTTTAGACCTTTAAGGAGTTTCTTGAATGATTCAACATCCAATGTGCTTAAGAGCTTGTTGCTTTGTGAATCTTGGAACTTGTTCTGTTGTTCAGAAGGTATGCAGCTCAAAAAGTCCTTCACACACTCTTTATGGGCTCTTTCAGGTGTGTTGTCAGTGATCTTCGGTCGCCCAAGAACAAGGTCTGTTCTTACAGGGCTTCCTGGTGCGCTACTTGTCCGTTCCATCGGTTGGCTAGCTACTAGATTTGGGCTCAATTGCAGCGTCTCCCCCAAGTTTTTATTCAACGGTAATTTGGGTTGGAAAGGTTGGCGTCCTAGCAGACTTGAATTGTATAAGCTTGTCATTGAGAGAGCTGTAGGAGCTAATCTCTCAGAGACTTGGCAAGTCTGATGGAAATTAGGATGAAGACGCCGGCATGTATCATTCCATTTCTTCTGCAATTCTTGATTCTTATGCTTCAAGATCATCTCTTGATCCTTAGTCTGTATATAACATGCGACAATAATACTAAAAGCTTAGATGGGGGAACAAGATTCACCTATGCAAATATTAAAAAACAAAAATCTAATAAGGTTTGGTTCAATTTATTTTTTGAGCTTGTTACCTGCATCTGATCTACAGTTTTAGCATCATTATCGAGGGCCTTGGCATTCTGCAACCACTGCGGCAATGGTGGCTGAGTTGATTCTGATTTAATATCAGATGAAGGTTTCTCAAACTCCTTGGCTGCTAAAAGTTTTGCATGCTCTTGTTCATAATTCTCCATGCACTGTGAGCAACATCCTGCTTTTTGTGCAGGGTCCAAGTTCTCAGAGAGTTGCCTAGGTCGAACAGCCATAGTCGCAAGCCCCTTAAATGGGGACAGGGACTCAACAGAGCCGCTAAGTATCCCATTACTCCCAAGCCTGGAAGATAAGAAGCATATTACAAGTTAACCGATGAAACCAGCAGAAAAACAAGATAATCCGATCTCTCAAGTATTGACAGAAACCAGTAGGGGGGGGAAAAAAGGATGCCTTCATCTCAAACTGCTTCATCTAAGTTCAGAGCTGGCAAAGAAACCAAGATAGAGCAAGCAAGACAAAGTCAAACTTAAACATGAATGTAAAAAGTCTTATGAAAGTGAAGCAAATAAATTGTATTAAGCAAGTCTCAAAGCCGACAGAAAAAGGAAATGTTAAATTTTTTTTTCATCAGAATCAGCTTTTTCCCCAGAATAAAATCCATTAGTAGCACAAAAACATTGGATTCTATGAACAGAAATTTCTTTATACCCATTAATATACCATACTCAATAAAATCTACTTGCATATAATCCCCGAAATCAAGCATAGCATATTATCCGAGTTAAATGAATTCCAAAATTTTGATCCTCTTAACTTTTTCTAGCACCATCCATAGAATTTAGGCTTCCCATATTCAAAAACTAAAGCTAAAATAACAAAAACATGAGCTTCCATAGTTGACAAAACAAACACCTTGGAAACATTGCCGGTAAGGGTGCTCTAGCAGCAATAGGAACAGCCTGCAGATCCCAATCGTTCTCCATTGAAGGATGATAGACTTGGCATCTCAAATAAGTTTCACAAGTTGCAGTTCCGATTAACCATACTCTCCCACTCCCTTCTCCAAACCTCCTCAACAACTTCCCCATCTCTGCCACCGTAGCACGCCCCGCTTCCGATACCACCTGCGGCTGCTGTTGAACTCCGCCAGCAAGACCCACCTGCTGGTTATTCTCCACTAACCATTTCAAGTCACCCAAATCAAGAATCACGCCTCCGCAATCCAAATTCCCAATCTTTGTTCCAACTTGAGTACCCAACTCCTTAATTTTTGCAACCAGTTGGGTTTTATCCAATGCGAAATCTTTCTCCAAGCGAACCACTTCAACAGTTTTTAAAACCCCATCAAATTCCTTATTCTCAATCCTCCTCAAAATCTCCTTAGCCACCAACTCCGGCTCTGATTCGCCCACCAAAACCGGGTTCCTCTTCTTGCTCCTCATCAAAATATCAATCACCCTTTTCACCTCTTCACCCCTTTGCTGCCCGGTCGGCCCGGCTGCCCCTTGCTGTAACCTCGGATTCAAATACAAATTCCGACTAGCTGAAGGCGCAGCAACAGTGGAAGCAGCAGCTACAACCGGTTTAAATTCCAATCTGATTGGACCAGTCGTGTTAGCTGAGTTTGAATTCGTCGAGTTCAATGATTGTTCGATGTTTGCTTTGACCGCTGGACTCGAAAAACTAGCTTCTCTCATGACTCTACTAACACTTGGATCATCAAGAATGGATATAATTAACTGTTCCAATTCAACTTTAACGGCCAAAAGCGGTTGCTGTTGTTGCTCAGGACATCCACGGCGTTGATGGGCTTGAGCACGCTTAAGAGCAGCCATCAAGGCATTGGAAATTGGTGGGTCGAGTCCGGGGCTGCTACTGTTGGCGTTTTGAGCAGTGGGGAGACGATCCAACGCCACGCTGAAGCAAAGCTCCAAAGCTCGACACTGCAAGGGATGAGAAGAATTGGGGTGCGATTTAATACATGCCTGGCGAAGTAGTCCGGTAGGAGATGCAAGGAGGGTTGCCGCCACATGGAGCGGCGTCGTTTGGCCGTGATTCCTACGGCTGGCTTCAACTATGGAATTGTTCAACACGCTGGCCGCCTCCGGCGTCAGGGTCTGTTGGATCGTACTTAATCCTGCTCTCATTTATTTTCACAAAACTAAAACGAATAACCAAACGAAAGCTTTTTACAGGCAACACCAAAAGACCAATACAAATACAAATGAACAAAAGCAATAGCTTGGATTTCGATAGATGAAGCTTATAATCTTCTTAACTTTAAGTGAATCATCTTTGGCTGTTCCTTTTTTTTTTTCCTATGTTATATATTCTCTTCACACAAAATCAAGGGGAAATGGGAAAAAAAAATGGGTATAAGAAAGAGAATTGAAGGCGAAAAGGAAAGACGAGATCCCCTTCCTCCCTTCCTTCCCTACCTTTTCCCTCTTTCACAAGAACCTCTCCATTCTCTTTTATTTAGCTTTCACTCCCTATCTATCTCATTCACATCAATAACAAAAATATCCAGCCCTATTTAATTTTGTGTCAAAAATTCTAGACTCTACCTCGCCGGCCAACATAAAATTTCGGTTTAAAACAAAAAAATTAAGGAAGAGAGAGGCAGGCAAAAGTAAATTAGTTAGGGGATCAGCTGAGCTGAGGTGAGACTGAGGTGCATGAAAAATGTTTGTTTTTATTAGAGAAAAAAAAGAAAAGAAAGGAAAAGAAAATAAAAAAGAAAATACAATTTCTTTAAAATATAGAAGTCACAATCACTGTAAATCTGCAATCCTCATCCCCTTCATTTTAAATTTTATCAATTATTATATTTAATTAATATTATTTTAGTAATATTATTAATTAATTTTTAAAAAAATTGTCTTTAGCAAAACCTTATAATTTTTATTTTATTTTAAAATACAAATAAATAATTAATTATTTAAAGTTTTTGAAACTTTTGTTCTCTTGTCTCTATGTGTCAATACATTAGAGGTGGGAGAAATTCCATTTTTACAGATAGAAACAGAAATATTTTAATGTTTTTAAAAAATTTTAAATTAAAAAAATAAATTCATGGGTAGGTTGTTCTATGTTTTTATCTCTCTTCTACACTGTGGATTGATTGCCATTTTTATCTTTTTCATATTATTTATTTTTTATTTTTCAAGATCAAGAGTTCATCCCTCCAAGTTCCACGCGCTTTTGCTGATAAAGATGCTGTTATGGTTCAAGAGGCGGTTTCCAACCGGGCTCAATAAAAACGGAGTAAGTTTCACGCGCAATGGAATGAGAGGAAAAAAATTGGAGAAGAGAGTTCCCAATATTTATTTTTTTATAAAACGAAAAAAATAAAAAAAATAAACCTTGTATTACTATTTTATTTTTTGTTTGGTTTTCAAGCAATTTTCCGCTATTCACACGCAATCGCTGCAAAGGGCATCGCACGACTTTTAGGTTTCACCTTTTCATACTGACAACTTTTCTCTCTCTGTCTCTCTAATTTTGTTTTGTTTTTATTTTGTTTTTAAAGCATCCGTTCCAATATCATTTGCATCTTTTCTCTTTTTTTTTTTACTTCCTAATAATCCTAAAAATTAGATATAAAAAATTTAAAAGAATAGACAAATTTTTAATATACTTTAAAAAAAAAAATAAGCAAAGAAAATGAGACTGACGAAGTAGTCACTTTTTATTTAAATTTGTTACCATTAATCTAGTTTCAATTACTCTGTTCTTGTAACCTTTTTATAAGTTTTTTTCCTATTGTATTTTAACTCTTTTTTGGTTCTTAGCTACCTTTTTATTTTTTGTGCAAATGTTATCTCACATTTTTTGTTACTTTATTTCCATTGATATGTTACCTCACATAATGACTATTGTATAATATAATATTAGTCATAAATATTGAGATTTTGTATTCTAATTTTCTTATTATTGATCTCTGATGGGATCTAATTTGATCATCGATGTTGGTTTTGATATATTATCTATATTAATTTAAATTTTAAAAGTGTTGTATACGGCTCATATAATTTTATATATAGAGGTAACCTTAAATCTATGGCTCATATAATTTTATGGTATATGAATAATTTTATAAAATTATACTGAATAGAGTTCGTATAAATATATGGTTGATGTAATCTTAAATTAAGTAGTGAATAAAAAACAACAGCTACCGCTTCTGAAGACGTAAACACATTGTCGAACCTCATTAAATCTCTGTGCTGATTTTTCTCTTCTCTTTTCTTTATGTTTTCATGATTTTTTGATTATTAGTCTTAACCAAAAGATTGAATAATTTTCTTTTCTTAAATCAATAAATACAGAATAATATGATTTGCTAGTAAAATGTTAAGTTTGTAATATTAATAATCTAGATGCATGAAATGTTAATGCCAGGGAAAAAGTTTTTAGGAAATGATAAATTTATGTGCATTTAAAAGTTTCATCTTGATAAGTTGTACTAGCACATAAATCCAAAACCACTGCATGGAAAAAATTTAATAGCATAAAAGATAATTAAATCACTAAATGTTAAGAGAAGCATCTCAAATATTTGTTTTTTATACGCTAATAAAATTTTTTTCGACTTGTACGATTAAAAAGATTTACGTATATCTTATTTTTTAAAATTATTTTTATTTATTAAATATACGTTGAATAATATATGTCACTCTATAACTTCACTTATAAAATCTTAAAATTAAAGATAATAAGACAATTTTTTTATAAAAAAATGTAAGATGGATTTGCCTTTAGCACATGATGATGGACTAACTAAATTTTACATTTGTATTTACTATGAAATTAATATGATGACACAATTGACAGCAACCAATTATAAATTGTGTTATGGTGACAATTTCGTAATTCATAGTCCACATAAACAACTATTCTACAATGCTAGAAGAAGCATGTGTGTATATTTAAATTAGATTTGATAATATTAAATATGATTATATAAATTTTATATAAAAAAATAAAATTTAATGTAATATAAATACGTAAATATTTTAAAATTTATATAATATAAATTATTAAAATATCAAAATATATATAAATTTAAAATAGTTTTAATATAATTATGATATAATAAAATATATAAATATAAAACAAATAAAGGATTGGGAGATCTACCTCAAACCCAATTATTTAGCAAATTATTAATATATAATAAAATACTAATTAAATCCAATTATTTAATAAAATAATATATATATATATATACACACACACACACACGCACATCAATATTAATTAACCAGATCCTTTTATTTATGTGATTTATAAGAAATTTTTTTATATATGATTAAATGCTTTTGTTAGGGGTACGATCTAACCCCATCACGGGGCAACCATCCAGTATAAAATCTTCTGGTAACATTTAATTTGGTGTAAATTTTAACTTGGTCGGCACCTTCTTTTCAAGTTTAATTATATCAATCAATAGCTGATGGCATGCTTTCATTGTTGATAGCTCCCCTGTCCAGTTAAAATTAAATTAAAAAGCTGTTTTTTTCATTCAACTTGAATTTAGGTTAGGTCACAAACAAATTTCATTCAAATATTCAATAATAATAGCTTTCTTCTTTTTTTTTTCTTTTACTTTAAATTAATTAGAAATTTATTATCATCACAAGTATGTACACAATGTAATTAATTTTCTTGTCATCAATTCTTCGTTTGTAATATCACATTTATTGAGTCCCTTATCTATAGTTACTTAGCCAATCAAGTACTGCACCAATTATTTAAGGAACATTGACCCAAACTTAACCAAATCCATCACTCTTTCAAAGTAAAAAATGGTTTAGGTATTACACAATTTATTTAAAAGCAACATTAAATAAATGAGAGGTAAATAGAAACAAACCCATCACTCTTTTAGCGAAAAAAAAAAATGCTTTTCGTCTGAAATTTTTTTGCCTAAGTGAGAGCTAAATAGAAACAATGACAAAAACCATAAAAATAAAAAGGGTTTTGCTAAATAGATTTTTAAAACACTTATTAAGATTAGTCAAGTTATTATTTATTATCAGATTTTATATTTAAAAATTCGTTTTTGATATGCTAACAACGAATAAACATTGTAGTAGATGTTGAGTATCAATCCAACAACGTGAAATTAATTTTTGGCCAAACCCAAAGGGCAAACTTACTAAGCGAGTAATTCAAATAAATTTTCGGGTCGCTTGATTTGGCTTAAATAGCAAGTTTGGTCATACATGGAACATGACTTTGTATTGTTTATCCAGAACATTAACAATTAATTATAAAATAATCTTACAAAAAGGTCATTTGGAAGGAGACGTTTAATCTCGAATTGTCGTTTAAAAGCCCATCAATTTTAAATTAAGGCAAAGAAAAGTGGAAAAGAGTTGGCTTTGGATATGGGTAGAAACAATTCAAATTCCAATCAAATTTAAAAATTATATTAACGAATTTCTTGGTTGTTAAAGTTTGATTCAACTTAAAATTTAAGTAAAATTTTACATTTAAATCTAATTAAATTATGCAAAAAAATTACCAAAACTTAGATTGATCCATCTAAGTTTTACAGAGAAAATAGATCTTTTTTTTTTTTAAATCAATCCTTAAATAAAATGAGCTAGATAAAGCTCTGTAGGACAAAAAATTAGTACACTAAAATTTAATTTATTTTAAAATAAATTTTATTTTTTAATTAATATTTTTATTTAAATCATTTCATGCGTAAAATGAACTTTCAAAAAAATTTGATGACTAATCCACCTATAAACATTTCTAATTATCTCCTATTGACAAAAGGGGTCTCCCATATAAATAAATGTGTACTTTATGATTAATAATAGATTATTAAATAAATAGTAATGTTTTATTTAATTGAAGAGTAAAATAATGAGAACTTTTTGGGATTCCTGACTTTACAAAAAAGTTATTTGTTACTTCCAACTACTGCTAACAACTTTTTTGTGGAGAGAGAAAGGGAGACCAACAAAAAACCATCCATCTATCCATCATCATATTTCCCTTTTCGTTATGCACGCCCGATTTTAAAAACCATATAATTAATCAACATCAACTAACATAAAAATAATTAAATTATAATAAAAAATAAAATAATTATTACATATATTAATAATAAATTTTTTTTAATTTTATAAATAAAATTTAAATTTTATTACATATTTTATTATATAATTTTTTAATTTTACTTATGTTATTAAAAATTTTATGAATTAAATAATAATTTAAAAATAATAAAATTATATAATTATATTAAAATTTATATAAATAAATAATATTTTTATATAATTTTAATAAAAAATAATATAAATATGATATATAAATATATGATTTTTTTTTCCCTCCACTTTACGCGTTTTGGGAGCCGGTCTTTCTATTTTCTTGCAACTACTCCCAACCGTTTCCACCCCTACTGGTTCTTCGTTCACGTGCTGAGATTGGCGCGTGGTCATTGTTCAAAAGATCAGGGCCGTTTGATTGGATGGATAGAGTTCTGGTAGTACGGGGGGGTTGAATTTCTCGCGAGAACAAAAACTTTTGTCGTGTAGGGAGAAAAAGCTGACGCGTGAAACTTAATCCTGTCCTTTTCCGGTGATCCAGAAAAAAAAGTGAGAGTTTGAAAGTAAGAGTGAGTTTTTCAACTTTCTGCATTTATTACCCCTTCAGTTCACGTATCTTTGCGACCCCTTTGTCTGCTTTTACTGTCTTTTCTCCTATTTTCTAAATGATGAAATGCCTAACATACCCCTACATCGGTTAATTTTTATATTAAAATTTATTTTTTTATAAAAAATGTTCTGAATAAATAAATTATTTGATTTGACGAGTAACTTTTTAGGATTATCAATTCATCACAATATTTGTATAATTAGTTAAAATTTAACATTGAATAAAATTATAAATAAAAATATAAATATTTTTTTAAAATAAATAGAGAATTTGTTAAAATATATATAAAATTTTAAAAAACATAAATAACTCTTTTATTTTTTATATTATTATTTTTATTTTATATTTTCATCAATTGAGTTATTATTATATGTTTAAGCGACATCAATGATTTAATTCAATAAATTATTTTAGATAACTAAAATTTGATATACTTACAATGCAAGTAATTTTTCTTTTAATATAAAAAATAAATTATTTCAGAAAGCTTTAATGGCGGAAGTACATTTTTTTAACTACTAGTAATAAATTTAAAAAGATATTAATATCTTTATTTTTTTATTATTTCTTTTAGTTTTGAGCTTTTTTTTCTAATCAATTCTCTTGGCTGGTTTTAATTGTTTTAACTATATTTACGAGATTAACATATGTTTATTTGATATTATTATTATTATTATTTTAAATTTAACTAAAGAGCATA
>JBBYHM010000019.1:1416660-1441261 GCA_038381775.1 Adansonia rubrostipa | reverse complement strand
TTTATATTTTAAACGTTATAAATCATGGCTTTTTTTTTTCCATTCAACTATTCAATGCTACACTGTTTCCATTTTTTTCTTTAAAAATAATACATAGAGGTATCATCTCATAATTGTGAAAATTTTCCAAATGAGAAAACACATGTGGTAAAAACATATAAAAATAAAAATCTATTTTCGTTTTCCCTTGACGCATGCGTGCTTATAATTAATAATTTGATTAACATAAAAAATTACAAAAGAAGATCTGCCATTTCAACCTTTTTTTACCTTTTTTTTTCTTTTCTGGCTTTTAAATCTTCCAAGTTCGAATGCTGAGATACAATGAATGTATCTTCTGTCTATAACAAGATGAAAAAACATGAACTATTACCTTTCTCGGCTTTTCCACTAAGACAAAGACGAAGACGTGATTTTCCTTTTCGTTCCATTTTTTCCTGTGCCGACTTTGGCTTGTATGGTTAGGCTTAGATTATTACAATTAGACTTTTTTTGTGATTGTGCATGTGTGTGCGCGCCTTTTAACTTGATTGTATTACTTTTAGGCAGATATTTGGAGCTTTTTACTTTGTATTTTTTTGGGGTTTTGTTTCTCATGTACACAGTTAACATGCATTGCATTATGAAATGAAAGGTGTTGAACAGATGAAGACATGAATCTGCTTTTACACATTAACTTTATTGGTGGGCTAAACTTGTGGTCATGGAAAGATTGCCCATATCCACCACTAATGAAGCTAATTTATTGGGTGTGCAACCTATGGTCAGCAAATTTAATGCAACCCTAGCATCTAAGCCCACCCAAACCGGGAGTTTTTTTTATTTTAATTTTTAGTACATTTTATTTAATTAATTAATTGAAAAAAATTAAAATTTAGTAATTTATAATTACTTTTTTAAATTTTAATAATTTTAATATTAATATATATTATATTTTATTGATTATGTAAATTAAATTTATAATAATTATTTAAGATCAAACATTTATCTTAAATTAATTTATAAGTTAATGTGCAGACCAATTATTTGAAGAACATCCTTAAAAATAAAAACAAAAATAAGAAAAAAAATCTTTTTTCATACAAGTCAGTATAAATAATAAATTGACCAATAAGTGAACGTTTTAATTAACTATTTTAAATTCATCATTTAAAAATTAAAAAAATAAATAATTTTTTCTAAGCAATTGAAGTACATATCTTAAATTGACTTGCAAATAAATATGCAGATTATGAGTCAACATATCGACCAACCACTTTAAGTATATTATTTATAAATAAAATAAAAATTAATTAATAAAATATTTCTTCTCTTAATTGAATAACTATGATAGCCTACTGAAAACAAGCTTAATTGGCATGATACTGTCGACAAACTCTAAGAAGTTGCATGTATGAAAAATATCAAAAAAACACTATAATAAATTGAGATAGATCACAAAAAATTAAGAAAATAATCAAATGGTATGAAAAATAACAAAAATATAATCTTTTATCCAAACTAAAATGAACAAAGAAATAAATTTATAATACTTTAAAGGCATAAAAATAATATAAAAATAAAAAATAACAAAAGAAAAAACAAACACAACTTGCTTTGTCTTTCCTTTCTCCCCTCATTTCGTTTTCCGTCCTTTTCCTTCTTCCCTTGTTTTTGTTTTCTCTACCTTTCCTTTCCTGCCTTCCCTCCTTTTATCTCTACCAAAAAAAAAAAAAAGACAAGGGTCGGTGTTGAGCAAAGCACATCAACAGTGCCCTATTGCAGTAGCTCATATGTATTACTTTTATGCATAGTTATATATATTTGCATAACCGAACATTTTCATTTGAATCAATGGCTCGAACTTTACCGCTGTTAGACCCAATTCAGTAAATATTTCTCTTACGTATGTATTGAAAGGAGAAAATTTTAACCATATAAATGAGGTTAATAAATTATTATATATTTTATTTATTTTTTAAAATATATTTTAAAAGTATATAATATTTTTTAATTTTATTTGTGAAATTAAAAATTTCATTCTTCGTGTATGAGATTATAATTTATATATACAAGGTGGACCGTAGTAGGAGTAAGATGAGGCCTTGGCCCAACAAAAATTCTAGATTTCATTTAGTATGTAAATATGTTAAATAATTAAATTGTTTTTTTAAAATTAAAGTTGTTAAATTTGCTTATTTATGCTATTTCTTTATTTAATTTTTTGCATTACAATTTAATAAATTTTTTTAAAATTTATTTTTTTTTTGTTAGTATATTGATCGCACATATTTATGTTAATATATAATAAGATAAACTTTATGAAAAAGAGTTACTACATATTTTCCATTTTTAACATGTATACTTTGTCAAAAGATTTGCTACTGTTGTCAATGTTCCAAAATTTCATAATCTTTTGTGATTAAGTGCAATTATATAGCCATTGCTTTATCACAGTTTCAGATCCCAAAAAGATGAATTTGCATGCCAATAAAACTATACATATTAGAAAAATAATAAGCAAAATAGCAAGAAGGGTAATCGAATCCATGATCTTGAAATTAATCACATTTTACCTTAAAGAAATAGTTTTGTTATAACTTTGAACAAGGTTTTTGAACTAATCATTGCAACTAAAAATTCAATATCTTAGTAACTAACAAATTACGAGGTCATTTTTAATTCTCTTTACCTCAAATAGTATATATATTAAAAAAATTTCAATTCTTTAAATTTAAATGCCTAGTTAACAACAACAGCAAATAATAATAATAATAATAATAATAATAATAATAATAATAAAAGTCTAGTTAACAACAATATTTATCACTGCCTTAAAAATTATACTCTAGGGGGAAAAAATCATTTATAGGTATACTTTGTTTCTTCGGATTTAGTGACGGTTCTGGAATGGTTATATTAATTTTGTCCAAAAATCAATAAAACCAAAAAGGCAACGATAAGAACCTAGGTCTTAGTTTAATCAGTTTATGTAGTTATCTTTAATAGGTAAAATATAACAGATTCGAGATTTAAATTTTAATATATATAATTTTTTAATTCTTAAATTGCATGCCTTCTTTGTAAAAATATATATAATAACAAAATTTTATAAAATTAAAATGCAATAATAGAATTTAATATTAAGTTATAGTTTATTGATAAATTTTACCTTAATTTTCCCTTCGTTCTATTTTTGTTTTAAAGGTCGATAGCACTTTGCTATTGATCATACTTGCTGAATTAGCCGAAATTGATTTGTTATATAAGGCATTTAGCTTAACTAAAATATTAACCCTGAGCTCAAAAGTCAAAACTTAAAGAATTTCAAACTGGCAAGGATAGTATGCCCTTTTTCACCTAAAGAACTGTGTCAGATGGTATAAATGTTACTAATAGATTCTCAGCACATAATATCTTCCCTAAAGTGAACTAACTAGATAGGATTAAGGTTATGAATAGATTAAGAACTTTAAAAAAGTAAAAAAAAAATGTTGAAGCTAAACTTGTCCCAGGGCTAAATGTAGCTTCGCCTATACAGATTGTGTTTTGGAAAAAAGTTTTACAAATTTAGGTTAATAACAATATTTTTTTATTTAACTTTTATTATAAAAATAATAATTTAATAATATAATAAATTATGAATCGAGCTTTAAACTGACTGAAACCCAGTTCAACGTAGATCTAATAAAAAAAAAATCTTAGAAGTTTTAGATTATGAGTTAACTCAACCCTTGTATGGTTTTAGTTTGAAGCAATGCCCAACCATTTTCAAAGAAACTCGGCTCAAATTAATCCTTCACTAATGATGTACACAAGTGCATTAATTTACTGTATTAAAGTTTCAAATGTAGGCAAAAATGGCAAATCCCTTAAGTAAGTAATAATAGTAATCATAAAGCTAAGAAAAAAGACAAAAGCAATTATTTTTGAATTTTGTTTCTCAATGTGAAAACAAGGAAAAAGAACAATAAGATATAACGAGTATCCCCCGGCATAGAGAAGAAAAAAAAGACTCGAGGTTTCATTTTCAAACGCTACTGTGTTTGGCAATGCTATGTAAAAGTCTATGAAAATACAAAAGAAAAATAAAACAAAGGAGTCGCATCCTTTAATTATGTCACCCATTTTAGTCCACTAGATCTACTTGTACGAACCAATTTGATTCTCATCATTTTTGTCCTTTTATTTTGATTGCAAGTAGGAATTCACATGGAATAGTTTGAATTATTTAATGTCTACATAATTGAGTATTTGACTAAAAGAATAAGAGAACAAAACAGACAAAATTACCAATTGTCTACTCTTTTCTTAACATTTGGATCCATATTTGAGCTAAATGTCAATTGATAACCCTTTTTTTTCTTGTAATTCTTCGACATGGAGAAATTTGAAGAGGGTAACAGGGATATCCGTCGTATCATATGACTTTTTTATTCTCATGATTAGTGGATTTGTAATTTTTATGTTGAATGTCAAAGACGTGAGAATCGTTAAAAAAAAATCATGAATGTTGTGATTGTTCAATCTTAATAATACATATAATACGTATGATATATAAGAGAATAACTTAATCAAGGATCTAATTTTGGTATTGCATGTTAAGTTCATTAAAATTGTGGGGGAAATTGCGAATGTTGTGATTCTTCAATTTTAATAATTCGTGTAATACATTTAATATATAAGAAAATACATGCAGTAGACAAAATAAATGAGAGAATAACATTATCATAGATGTGATTTTTATTTTCTTGCAATTTAGGATAGGGGAATAGTTATAGATGCTGTGATTCGAATACAAATTTATTAGATGATAGCATAAATCAATTGAATTAAATCCTGAATTCATTATAAATGTGAATTTGTATTGTATGATGTGAAAATAGTTAGCAATATATGTGAGTGTTGCGACCATTCAATCTTAATGTTACATGAGATACGTGTATTACACTTAATATATATGGGAGTTATATGTCAAGGACGTGAATGTCGTTATAGAAAATGGTAAATGGCTGTGATTATTCAATCTTAATGATACTTGTACGACCAATGAGCTGTTACGATTGCATCATTAAAACTTTGAAAATGAACCTTCGATTGGTGTTAACATGTAAATAAAATAATGATGGCTATTGCTAGTAGAAATGTGGGTAGGGAAATTGAAGACGGCAGTCTTGGTATATAACAAAATTCAATAGCTGGTAGTAATGGAAGGGGCTGTTATGATCAGCTTCAGCATTCGTAGGAAGCATAGGAATAGCATCCTTGAATGCTAGTACTGTAACTCATTCAGCGAAAATGTTCAGTTATCCACAAAGTGAGTCATTCTCGTCTAAGTATTTAAATTTGAGAATAAATATTGGATATAGACACAAGTATATCCAATTCTTTTAGAGTTTTTTTCATTTATTTTGAAGTTCATATCTCATTACTCTTATCTGGTAATGTATTGGATATGGATATTTCAAAGAAAATCAAGAGTTGAAGTGACATTGATTCTCATATTTTCTGAGCCCCTGTTTGGGTTGCTGGTGCCAGATCCCCTGACAAAACCACGAAATTGCAGACATAAAATGCAAAGCAGAGTGGTTTTAATGGGATTACTGAATATATATATATATATATATATCTATCTATCTATCTATCTATGTCAAAATCCTAAGATTTCAATCTCTAACATCAGAGATCCAGAATCGTATCGCCTTTTTTTTATAAAAGCATTAGCATCCGAAAGCTCACTGAACGGCGACTGATTTAGCTCAAACTGGCTGAATACCCTTCATCTGATAATTGCAAAGCTACACATTAAACACAAGCACAAAGACGTAGAGAGCAAGGCAATAATTGTCTATCAACAACTATAGCGACCACTCGGCCAAAAACGGAGACAAAAACAAGTGAACTAAAATTGGAGTCAACCAACATAATATTTTATTATACTAGAATCAGAATAAATACTTGCTTTTGCATCAAGGCACATGGCCAAGTAATGAAATTAAAAAAATCCATTACTTTCACTACCTTGAATTCTTTCCAAACCGAGATAATCTAAACATTGCTTGTGAAAAGTTTGCTTCAAGAAAGCTGGTGTTAAGTGTGGTTATTGTGGTCTGCTCACGGCATTTTACTCGCCTTCTGTCTACAATAGCCAAGCCGTTGGCTTTCATCAGATCCACACTAGTTCAGTCTGTTCACGGGGAAAACAAAGTTTCCATCAGAGATTACCTAGAATTTCCTTTCTTCAGGTCTAGATTTAGGTCCTATACAAAATACATCAAGTTTCTAACAGTTTGCACATGCAAGGATATTAAAATGTTGCCCCAAATCTTTCCTGCATAACCACAATAGGTAACCATTGGGCCAAGAAACAAGTACCATCTCAATAAGTAGCCAAAACTTAAAGAAGATTCAAATTTCAATGAAATGCCATGTTTATATTCAACCCAAATGCATAAAACTTCAGTATACTGAAATAACAAAAAGAGAGAGAAAAAAAGGGGGTACTAGCAGTTCAAATAAGTTTATTACATTGGCGTCTGGAACTCGAATTGAGAGTTTACCCTCTATTTTCCTGGCTGAGAAGGAAATATCTCACAGAATCAATTTCGTTGAATGATAGCATGCCGCAAAAATAAATTTTTGAAAAAGTTAAACTGTGATCCTTGGATGATGTCAATATTTCCAGTATGGAAATTAAAAGAAAATAAACATAATAGCAGATGAATTTAATGAATAAACAGAATGGAAAGAACAAAAGGAAGGACTTAAGAACCAATTCATTCCCACTATTAGAAGTTAGAATAAAGTTGTTGCCTCTTAATCTGGGTCCTATTATACTAGTAAGTGATGTGCACAGATCCACCACCAGCCTCAATAACGGCCTATTATACAAGTAAGTGATGTGCACAGATCCATCACCACCCACAACAACGGCTAAATAAGAGAATTCCATTTCTGAATTCTCTTCCAATGTCAAAGCTTCGTGCCATGAATCACCATCATCCATGGACAACGCAACTTTTAAGTTCACCCCTTGAGATTTCTGTTGTGAGCAAGTAGGATACAACCATCCCTCAATTTAACCCCATCAATACCTAACAAATTAAGCTCATGGTATATAAGCCGGTAGGTAAAATTTGAAAGGTAACAAGCAATATTTTCCTTCCCATTTTCCATAGCATTAGCCAATGACAAATTTAAATTGACAAAATACACTTCTAGTAATTAGAGAAAACCAAATTACTAACTTTAAGAGGCAAAAGACACTGTTTCACAGAACTAAATCATAGATTCCACATAACCAGAGTTTGGGTTGGGAAGCTCAGTAGGTTTTGTATATTTCCAGTTTTGGTCACCATCATAGGATTGTGACATACAAACTTTACCGATTTCATCAAAAGATCACAACAAAAAACGCAATGTTCCTTTTGCAGTAAGGAAAGGAACTGGTTGAATCACACTGAGAGATTTATTTTTAACATATACAGGACCATACTTCTTCCAGGATATTCCTGAAACTGCAGTAACCTTTCAACTTGAATCATCAAACCGATCAGCTGCGTTTCCAAACATCATCAAAGTCTAACAGCTGATCTAGTTGAGTCAGTATTACAACCTCAACCCATGCACCCCAAGAATTCCAAAACTCTATGGATGATCTCCAAAGCAAATCCCATTCTCCAGCAAGATAGGTTGCAGATAAGCAAACAGACAAATAATCAGGGGATCCTATTAGAGTTTCATGAGCGAAAATATACTAATATATATGTAAATGTACAAACAAATTATAGTCAACCTTGATCTTAGAAGGTCCTAGTATATCGGGGAGTAGTTGCTCTCTCTTTGTCCAAGAAATACCTTCATCGTCTGATCGCTTCATGCATCCACTCCACCTGGATTTAGTTACAGCCAACAATATGATAAGCTAAGAAGAATGTATATTGTTTGTGACAAAATTTCGCATAAACAAAAGCAACTTCAGAATGCTTAGCCATATTTCTTTTCCTTTTTCTTTAATTTCCTTCGGTAGAAGAAGAGAGCATTTACAGCTTGAAACTAAGATTTCTATCCAATTCACAACTGCCAGAGTTCAAAACCAAGTAGCCTTTTTGCTAAACCATTCCCTGACTCATATCCTGAAAGTATAAATGTTGAGGTCCAACTGAACTTTATTCACGAAAGAACTATAACAAATTGAACTAATCCAGGATAAAACACAATTGGTAATGTGTTCCATAATTTCAAGGATTCAGATAGTTGCAACAAAGTCCAAAAAATATATTTGAACTTAGGCATGTTAATCCTTATTCCAGGTTAACCTACAACTCCAACAGGAAAGTATACAACGCAAAAAAAAAAAAAAAAAAAATGCAGTGGAAAAGAAATAGTTCTATAACAATTCAGTGAGAAATCTATTTTTATAAACAACTACAAAACAAAAGAGAACTAACACGGATCTTAACCTTTCTAATTTCAGAACGTGAAAAGGTTCTTTATTTAGTTGTATTTAGCGCTGCAAGGATAAAATTATTTGCCTTGATTGACTTCAAATCCACTGCACGTATGAAGATGCTCATTTAAAGCTTCATAAGCCACATCAGGTAAACCTTGAAGACTTTTTAAGGCTTTAGGACTTCACATGCGCACAAGGCAGTGAATGACTAAGAATAGAACAATGTTTCTGACAGAGAAAATCGCCTAGTTTTACTTCATATAACATGTTCCAAAATCATAAGGCTTCAACAAGCATATTAGAAAACAGTTTATAAAAAAAGTTGGAAGTTAAAAAATTCATCTTAAAGGAAACACAATCTACCATCAGAATCATGCATGATTATTTTAAGATTTTCAACTTCCACAAACCTGAAAATCATCCACTCTGCAAGGGATCATCCAGGATATCCAAAACAGCATGTTTGAATCGAGGCTAGAAGAGGGAAATGAACGGAGGGCAGTGGAAAGTGGGCCAACCTTTCCCTTATTCATTTAGTTTGTAAAATAGAAAGAACAAAAGGGAGGGAGGGAGGGAGGGATGCTTAACAACCCTCCATGTGCCCACACTTTTCAATTCTTCAAATCGGGGGAAAAGCAAGGGTGAGGAAATGCCTAAACTTTCTATTATGAAATATTATAGTGCCTTGATATTGTGTGATTATTATAGTAAGGTAGGATGTAATACAGAAACTGCATTATAATGTGTCATTTCCTTTCCTTTGCACTAATAAGTTAGCATTGAAGTTAGTGGAAGACAGGAAAAGAAGGATTTTTAAAGGGAAGGAAAAGGAATGTGCTTCCCTTGTTTGGTAGACAAAAATGAGGAAGAGAAAGGAAAGAGAGGAATTATCAAAATTCCTTGTTTGGCTAATATTTCAAAGCAAAGAAACGATAAATTATGATGCGCCTTTCTAATTATACCATTTCTCACTAAAATAACACAAATGATATAAGCAACTTTACCTAGCACTTTTGAGCAGTTAGCTCTATTTGTTATAGTTTCTCTCTATCTCTCTGTTGGAAGGATCTTTCCGGCTTTTCAATATGTGGCATCAATTGTTGAACTTGTGCTAAAATTTGGTACTCATGGAGAAAACAGTGGCATTTTGAATCACTCTTCTACAGAACACGTTGCTGTTCTAAATTTGCATTGAGTATTCATGTCCTAACAATGCTATAAACTGAATGAACTTTTTGCACAACAGTGAGAAAGTTCTATGAAGTAAGCACAAGCAAAAGAAAAAAAATGAAAAATATTCCTAAACCTGGGCACCATAGTTTACAAATAAGACTTTTCATCAGAAAACCATAAAAGGGTTAGAAATTTACTTTTAAACCTCCTAGCCAATTTTAAAGAATAACAACAATTCTTCAGATGGATGTTTAAAGAGCACAGGTTTCCATATTGGGACATTGAGTTCTTCATCAATAGCAACAGGTTGATAGGAGCAGCCATCCCGCTAAAACAAGTTTCCATGCATTTAAAGTATACAACTAAGTTAGAATCCTAAGATTGTCACATGACAAACATGCACACGCATGAACACATCCATGCAAAAATGTTAAGGTATAAGAGGTCGAAGCAAACTAAATATGACTAGAGTTTACAAAGAGAATATCAGTGAAGGTGGTCTTTCAGTGTTCTATTTTCTATCTTACATGTAAAGACACATAGGGGGGAATGACATGGCAAGCATCTTTCATCTGTCTTTTGTGTGGAGATACATCTAAGTATATGCACAATGTAGCTTGTACAGAGAAAAAGGAAAATTCACATGAATGAGGTTACATAGTCATGCACACAAAATTTCATTTAATTAGAAGATTAAAGCTTGAGGATCAACGCATAATCAGAAGAGGAAATACTAACGGAAACAAGTGGAGGCAGGACAAAGGAAAGAAGAGGAAAGATTCCAATCTATTTTTCACTTGGTCATTAGGATGTCATTTTTTGGTACATTACAAGGCCTTCCCTAAACTGTTAGATTAAACAACAATTTCTTATGCTAATTATATAGAATTTGGAACTCAAAATATATATACTGGATATGTTATGACCATTATGAGAACAACTAGAAAAGTAATCATAGTTACATCTGCCAAACATACATACTGTATGTCTCTATCAAACAATAAAATGACATACCAGTCAACAAACCAATATTATGTCCAGAAAGTGAGTTAGACATTACTTGTATTTCTGCAACCAAAATTTCACATCTGGTGCTCCTTCAGAAATAGCTCCAAAACCAGAAACCAGAAAAAGACCTTTATCCACCTGCATAAATTGCATAGAAGCAATAAACCAGCCAAATTCTGTCGAGAAAGGAACACGTTAATTAAAAACCGAAAATCTCACATAATTGAATTACTTAATAATGTTAGAGTATGATCTCAACAAAAGTAGAGGCATGACAACTTTTGAAGGGAGCAGAGCCAGCAGAAAAGGTGAATTCCTCTCTCAGCGGCCCCTGAATGCAACAATCTTTCTTCGTATCTGAATTGTCAGGAGTACAAGTTGCTAACTTTTCTGAATAACTTTCTCAGCACATCTTTAGGCCTTCTAAAGTCTTAACAAAATATACATATATGCAGACATGTGCACTCTCAAACACCAGCAAGAATTGAACCCCAACAATTATCCAAAAAAGTAAAAAAAAAAAAAAATAGAACCCCAACAGATCAATTCATCCAAATTTTTATGATTTTATCATGATATTTGTAGTCTTAGGGGGATTAGGCTAGACAAAGCATTGCAAAATCCAAAATCCATGTGAGGCTAAAAGAGTTTGTTGAGGCAAAACAACAATCCTACATCGATTAGCTAAGGATAAGGATATGGATTGTGGCTTATAAAGCAAGTGCCACCCGTCCTCTATTGAGGTGTGTTTTCTCAAAAGATAAAACCGCGAGGATAATTTGTGCATTGTTCTAAAGTGGACAATACTTCATAGCGGGTGCAGTATAATAATCCTTTCATCAATAATGGCATCGCCTGTGAGAACCGACAAGTTATAAGCTCATAATCGAAATTTCATTCAGGTATATAAATAAGTAACTTCGAGTTACTTGACTTACATGAAACTTGGCATATAAATATGCCCACTTCATCTACGACTTACACAATGGCAAATTTGCCTACTTAATCTAGGACTCATACAGTAGTAACTTGATCACTCAATCTACGATCGAACTTTTCCACTCGACCTACACAATTAACACCCTTGCCTGGGGGCGAATGTTGGAGCAAGACAAATTCCACACCAATTAGCTAAGGGAATGAATTGTAGCTTATAAAGTAAATGCTACCCTTCTCTTGTTGAGACACTTTTTCTTAAAAGATAAAACCGTGAGAACAGTTTGTGTACTACTTCAAAATAAAAAATACCTCATAATGGGCGAAATCCGACAATCCTTATATTAACAGAGTTAAATTGAGAACAGTTGAACCAAGTTTTAAAATTCTCACCTATGGCTAATGGACAAAAGTAAAACATCAACAGAGTTAAACTGAGAACAGTTGAACCAAGTTTTAAAATTCTCAGCTATGGCTAATGGACAAAAGTAAACAGGGGTCCCACAAAAAAGAAAACTTGATTATATTCGTATGGACAAATCAGATCATAACGTGAACAAAACAAGCATCAACCTCAAGAATTCAACCATATCTATGAGAATTTGAAGTTTTAAGAAAGAATGTAGAAATGAAGTTGGCTGCAGATCCAGAAAAGTGGGTGAAAGAGATGGAAAACAACAAAAGGGGAAGGAAAAAAGAAAAACAAAAATGTTTCTTATTTTCATATATGTATTTGGTTTATTTGGTTTCATGGAATGGGTTTTAAAGGCAAAATTGATGCATGCCTGTGTAAATAAAAGCACAAAGATAAACATGATTACGTTTATATACAAGAAAAAGAACAAGAGAGACAAAACTCAAAAGGGTCGTATCCCCCAATGAATTAGTAAAACTTACCATAAAAAAGGGAAAAATAGAAGAGTCCCAAATACAGTTACAAACTTACAATAGTAGGAAGGTTCACCAATCACCGGGGCCGAGAGGAGAGACCAGACAGCGTAAGACGATGAAAGCGCAGACCTTCCGAGTAACAGTGTCTAATAGAACGAGCCTAGTTTAGAAACTGATGTTCGGGCCTTAAAGTCAAGTACTAATTGAGAACCTTCCTTGTTTTGGGTTTGGGTTGATAAATATTCGAACTTGATTTTGACAAGTTCCAGCTCCGTTGGATTCCACCCTACCATGGAATGAGTGAAGATCCAATTTTTAAAACCCAAGTTAGTGCCTATCCAAACCCATCCCATCTCAAAGAAAAAAAAATAATAATAAAAATTAACTTTTTTTTTCTAAAACCCTAATCAACCCAACTGGCAACTGGGATGTGGTTATGTATGTAGACACCCCAACTTGCAGGCTTTGATGAAAGAGCGGAAGAAGAAACATAAGCACCAAATTCCAAGCCCATGGCGTCCAATGGATACTCCATCTTAGCATTGGCACTTGCTGCAGTGTTTTCTGCTTCTTCAGCAATCTCCTGTATCATTTCTTTCTACCCTTTTTCTTCTTTATATTTATTTACCTTTCTTTAATTTGTAGCTATGGTGCATGTTCATCTTCTTTCTTTCAGTTTATATATGGAAGAAAAAGTTTGTAGAATCTGATTCAAAGATGAAAGAGCTTCAAAAGTCTATCAATTCGGCTTTGGAAAAATGTGCTGCTGAAAGACAAGGTCGCATTAGGGCTCAACAGGTTCTTCATTTTCACTTTCTCTCATTCTTTTGTTATTTTTATTCTTTACGTACTGTTATTTTCCTTTTCTTTGTTCGTCTTTACTTATAAGGAGAAAAACAAAAACACTAACAAATATTTGTAGGCATTGAGGAAAGCAGTAGTTGCACAAGCACAACCCAAGTCCGAGAATTTAGACACGACGTCATATCCAATGGCACCAATTGGTATCGTTCAATCTTGCTTTTCTACAAGGTGATTTTCAGATGGTGCTTTGTTTAGTAATCTCTATATCAACCATTTTTTATTTAAAATTTTTTATTAAAAGTGCTTTGTTTGTTCATAAAATTTATTTTTCATTATTGCTGCTTGCTCTTGTTTCCTGTAATGTTTGTCTCATGAGAGAGGCCTTGTTAAAAAATAATAATAATAATTTCATTGTGCAAAATGAAATTTTCATGACTCGTTGCTGGAATGGTTGAGAAGGGTTAAATTAAAATTTGGTTTCTCAGTGAACTCATAGAAGGTTTAATGTTGGATCAATCAATCCACTAGTTGGGATACATGTTGGATTTATTTTCTTCATAGTTGGAAGATCAGTCATCAAAGAATATTTTAAATGGATAAAGATCTGATGTTCTAAGGTAAGTATGAAAAAAACCTTTTTTTTTTTTTTTCTTTCTAAGAGAGATACAATTTAGCCAGCAACATGACGTAGTTATCTGGGCTTCTTTCCTTTCCAACGATGTTAGATATTTGTCTTTGCTTTCTGCAATTTAATTCCACAGTGGTGGAAAGGCGCTTGAACTCCAGTCTTGTCCAGCAGAATGACAGAGATTGTGTAAATGAAATATTTTAGTCTGTTAATAGAAGCTATGCAATATTGATGCTTGTCGTAATAAATATTGAGATTGAAACTTATAACTGATATATGTGTTCCTAGTCAAGGATAGTTCTTGATGGATTCTAATGAACAATTGGATATATAATTTATGCAGGAATGGGACCCCTAGGCAACCTTTACTTGTGCCTCTTGCTAGGGCATGTTTGGTTTTTGATTCAGCTAGAGTTCCTCCAGCAGCTCTGGAGGGTCTTGAAGAATACTCTCATTGCTGGATTATATATGTATTTCATTTGAATACAGATCTGGAGAAGTTATGGAAGCATCCATCTAAATCAAAGTTTAAGGCCAAGGTTTGTGGTACTGTAATAACAATACATGTATATTTATTTCTATCACTTATGATACTTTCTTATCATCTTTAAACTTCTATGGAAGGTTTGGTCACTTTAATAGGTTAGAGTTCCGAGATTGAAAGGAGGAAGGATGGGAGTTTTCGCTACACGATCTCCACATCGACCATGTCCTATAGGACTCACTGTAGCAAAGGTATGGAGTCCTGTATACAGTTGTGTTATTGATGCAGCACCTATGATTGTCCTTCAATTGATATCTGAGTTAAATGGGTATAGAGGGTTAAAAGTTTTTAAAAACTAGAGGTTAATATCTGCTGAAAGTTTTGTTCTCAATACTTAAAGGAAGATCTTTCAGAAATATAACCCAGTGGATCATTTCCACACCCAGGAGCATAGTTTCTAATATTTAAGGATGAATGTTTACTTTAGCCCAGAATATTAGTGATAGCCTTCGGATATCAATCTTTCTGTCTTCCTTAAGTAAATTTCCGACTCATTATGGAGGATTATGGCAAAACATTGTTGTTATACATGAAATCAAGGGTTTAAAATAGTTCTTGGTGACTGCAATTTTCTTCATTGCTGCGTGTGTGTGTGTGAAAGAGAGTGACACAGAGAGAGAGAGAGAAAGAGGGAGAGATCACTTTAAAACTGATATACTCTCTTTATCTTAGGTGGAGGCTGTACAAGGAAATATGCTTCTACTTTCTGGAGTGGATCTGGTTGATGGAACAGTAAGCTTTCCTTTCCCGACTTTACTGGGAGTTATCGTTGGCTTTATCCACGTCTTTCATCTTTGATGCGTTTTCTTGATAGCTATAAATATAAATTCTGCTTCTTGTATGAATTTTATCAACAGCCAGTGCTGGACGTCAAACCATATCTTCCATACTGTGACAGTATTGAAGGAGCAGTTGTACCTAACTGGGTCATGGTATTCTCTATTTTATTGTTTGTTAGCTTCCCACTTTATTTATTTATGCCTTTAAGAAATATCATTTTATTTATTCTAGTGCAAGTCTTTTTCTTGAATGATACACAGCCCAGCTAGTTATTTTGCTTCTAAATTTAGTTTAGAGATACAATATGTAATGCTGCAACTTCTTCCTTTAATGAGATATCATCTATGAATGTGATACATACATACATTCATACACATGCATGTGGCCACATTCTTTATGATTTCTTTTACTTTGGCTATGTGTCTATTTTTAAGCGTAAAATATGGATCTGACTTACTGCTGCTATGTACTAAAGGGTTATACATTGATCTTAAATTAGTTTAGAAGCATGCATATTGCTACTTACTAGATATATATATATATATATATATATATATATGTGTGTGTGTGTGTGTGTGTGTGTCACTAATTAATATTTAAAATGGTACATAAAATGCATGGTGTGAGTGGGAGAGGCAGTGGGTTGGAGAATTTCCTTATTTTTTTTTTTTTTGGTCACAGGCTTGAGTTACTATTTCTTTATATATGTTTTAGAAACTAGATTAGATTCATTAACATATAAGCGAAAATTTGAACATTCATGTTATTCTGGTGGGATCATTACAAGTTTAGACTTGAGAGTAGTGAAATGGATTGAAGTTATTGAATTTCTCTAAGCATTATTCAACACATATGACATAACTACTACGTTCAAGGAGAAATCAATAAACAAACTAAATAAACCAACAAACCAACAAAAAATTGGACAAAACTCGGACCTAAAGCTTCTAGGGCCTTCTTCTTGCCATTGAGATAAGGCCTCATTGGCAACTCCATTATAGTTAATCACTTTTTTTTTTTGCTTTTTTTCCCCCTATTTTTGTCTGAAATCTGAACAACAGAAGAAAATTGAGGTTCACTCAAAATATTTTTTTTGTCCTATTGTTTCTCTAATTTCTCCTCTTCTAGTAATCCAAACGATGGAATCATAAATACTTGAGATAGAAGAATTGTAGTGCCTTTGTGTCTGCTTTCTACCATTGAGCTGTTCATTGAGGATGTAACTATTTGCAATATATGCCACTCTATACCTTTGCATTTCCATGCATCTCAATATGTGCATCTGCCCTCAATTTCTTCTGAAGTATGCCTAAATTTTGCTCAGGTGGATAGTATGTTATCAGTTGCTTCTGTTGGCTTCTCTGACGACTTCCCTTCCTCACTCCTCGACTGCTGGAAAGCATCTGTAAGTATGCTGCTATTTCTTTTCTACAGTTCCAAATAAAGCTTGATGACGTAGGATCCATGTGGCCAATCTAAAAGGCTCACTTTGTTTGTTTATTGTCAGCACGACTTTTTTTTCCCCCATTGGTAGGAAGCTACTTGTTGATCCAAAAGAATTCGTTTGTTGTTACAGGAGAAGAAGTCCCTCTATTCTTCACCAGAGGAGCTTAAAAGCTTGGTCACACAAGTCCTTTCTTGGGATATTCGATCAGTATCGCAACGAGATCGACCTCATGATAGTAATCTTCTAAAGATAGGAACTGGCGACACATCTGATACTACTTCAGACTTGGATGATTCCCAAGATGGAGAAGCTTCAGAGCATCGAAGCGAAGTGGTGGCAGATTCAGGAGAGTTAATTTATCACCTGATTTTGGAGGGGATGGACTTCTCTTACAAAATTGATGGCAATGGCAATGTCTTTGTAAAGAAAGTCCATCTGTCATCTGCCATCCTATCTGGTAATCAAAAACGTTGCAATTACTTGATGTGGAAAGACAAACTTAAAATAACTGTTCGCATTTAGAAGCCTGACATTATTCCATTTCTCACTACTCATAATGTTGATTTTGTGAGAACATCTTTTTATTTTGCTGCCCAAAACAAAAAAAAAAAATGTGATATTTTTACTACTCTCTTTCCACCTTTGAATTTGACAAGAAATATGATTGAACAGAGAATACTTCTGTTCTATCTAAAGATACATTCAAGCAAAAAGTTCGGATGATACACGTCATTTTAGTTGAATTTGGAATCTTTTAAAGTTTGACAGGAGGTCTTTTTATTTGTGGCCAAAAAATTCAAACACGTTGCTAAGGAAGAGAGGCTTAGTGCCCTCCAGAGAATCTTCAAAGGCATGTATGTAAATAATGTTGCTCATTCAAACAAGTTGCCGTTAATATGTACAAAAGCCTATCCTTAAGATGAATCTGCCCATTCTTTTTATTAAGTTACTTCAAAACATTACAACTTGCCGCCAAAGTTATTGCACTACCAGATAGTTTGAACAATGGAAAAAAGGGGGACAAGTAGCCGTAAAATGGTTATACACGGGGCTTTAAAACATTTGTTTATCTTACCAAGGTAAATCACTGGGTTAATTAGGTTGAAGGACAACATGCTGCAAGAACACAAATTTCACCTAAAGTAAGCAAGAGTTAAGGACAATAATGAACAGACAAATACATTGAAATGATTTTTTCTGGTGAAAATAAATGAGATAACGAATTGAATTCATTTCTGATATCTGAATCTTAGGTTCTTTACCTTGATCTGGGTCCTATTATACGTGTAAGTTATGTGAACTAATCCATCACTAGCCTAGGTAACAGCCGGATATGAGAATTCCATCCCTTGTGTCTCTTCCAGTGTCAAGAGTGTCCTGCCATGGAGCACCATCGTCTTCGGCTTGTGAAACTTTAAGCACACCCCTTGAGATTGTATTATAAGCAACAGCCGACTGTCTCTCGGCTTGACTCCATCGATACCTGACAAACAACATTCAATAGATATGGCTTAAAAAAGGAAGCCAATGTTATTCCTTATCATTCACTAAAGTTGCCAAATATGTTACACAGACTTTTCATTTTCCTTCAAATATCCATGTTTGACACATATTTGGACCAGAAAACAATGATATGATCCTCCAAATATATGAAAAAATAATAAAAAAACATATATCGAATAAATACCTATATCTGACACTCATCCTAGATTTTCATTGGGACAAGTTGAATTTTCAAAATTCAAAAGAATTTGAAACCAGAATAATTAATACATTTCAAACTAAGCAACTACAATCAAGATAAGAGTAAATTTAGCTGGTGTCAGTTTACAACCAATTATCATGCAGAAGTCAGACGAACCTGAATTTGGGTTGGAGACCTCAGTAGATATGGCATAACCCAAATTCCGTACACCATCAAATGATTCTGCCATACAAACTCTACTAATTTTATTAAGGGATTGCAATAAAAGCCGCAGGGTGCATTTTCAGTTAGGAAAGGGACTGGTTGAATCACACTAGAGTTTCATTCTTAACGTATATAGGGCCATACTTCTTCCAGGTTTTTCCAAAATCAGCTGGGACCTGTTGCACGTGATTTCGCAAAACATGTCACTATAATTGTTGAACATAATAAGATTACAACTGCTCATGTTGTCGAGTATCATCGTTACAACCTCAGCCCATGCCCCCCAAGAATTCCAACTCTCCAACGACTATCCACAGAGCGAAAGCCCCTTTCCCAACAAGAGAGGCTGCAGGTGAGTGAATGGCAGACACACGATGAAGACATATTTTCGGAGACTCATCGGTTGCAGCAAATTGGAATGCAGGTCATAATTAAGGTTTTTTTAAATCACCCTTGTTCTTAGCTGGTCCTAGTATTCCAGAAGGAAGCTGTTCTCTTCGTGTCCAAGTACCTACTTTATCGTATGATCACTTCATGCGACCGCTCCACCTGAATTTTTAGTAAAGCGAACACTGCGAGAAGAAAAGAAAATGTATCATTGATTCATCAGTTGCATCTAAATTCACATATCATGATGACATGCGGTACAGAATATTGATACCTGAAGTGAAGAATGTGCAGTCATTTTTCAGGAACAAAAAAGCAGAGTTCTCGAAGCTATACTACTCAAAATTGAATCTTAAATGTTCAGAAAATGGAGGACTAATAAGTTCCTGAAAACAAATAAATGGTAATCTAAAATTTCAAGGCAGTTGAACCAAAACTGAAGCACATTTTTATTACAGCAAATTAAAGTATAACATTATATTTCAACATATAAAATTAAATACTTATTGCAGGTTAATCTAAATTGCACCAACAAGAAACTGGCATCTGGTATACTATCCAAAACAGAATTTCTTATGAGAGTAAAGTAATTCTTATAACCATTTGGCCATTCAGCAAGGCATCATCTAGGATAACTAAGATTTACGTATTTCTTAGGCCCAGCCAGCCAAAGTTACTAGCTTTAATTGATATGTGATGCCTTGACAAGGACTAACACCACGTAGGAAAATTCTACGGTAAGCTCGTTTAGATCTCAATTATGCAATAAAATGAGCGAAGTTTCCAGTGTCAGTGAACTAATCACGAGTATTTACAAAAGCAAAAACAAAAAGTAGAAAATATAGAGAGCTTTTGATTTCATAGATAAAAATAGAGAGCTTTTGATTTCATAGATAAAAATCTTACACTACTATAAAGTTCAGAAACTTACTTTTGAACGTCAAGACCTACTTTATAGAACAATAGCAGCTCATCTGATGGAAGTTTAAATAGTAAAGGGCTCCACGTTAGAACAGTAGGATTTTCATCTATAACAGTACGTGGATAGCAGTGGCCACCCTGCCAAACACTTTTTTAAGCCACGACCCAGCCCATGAACACCTCTACTTAAAAAGAGAAAAAAACGAATTGTTCAATGATCAATAAATTTTTTGGTAAGTGTTACACTTACCAGTAATCTCTACAAGAACAAAATCCATCTTTAAACTTGTGAAACCGAACTCGATCCCTCACAATAATCCGCCGTTCATATATCTTTGATATAAGCTTAATCACAACATGACAATCTCCACATATCCTAAGATTCTTAATCACATGAATTGGGGCCCCTTCACTTGTACTAATCAAACCAAAGGCCACTGCCAACTTCTCACTATGATAACACAGTTGATTTTCCTTCTCCTCCTCCCCTATGTCATGAAGAACAAAACTGGTCTCAGCCACATAGCCTAACTCTTTAACCTTGAATCTGATCTCATCCAGTTTCGAATATATCTCTTTCCATCTGGCATTGCTCTTATCATCAGTAAAAAACTTGTGCCTCAAACCATGCACCTCTATGTAGCTAAACCCAGGCACCTTTTTCACATCCCTGTTCTTCATGGCATCCCTCACCCTACCAACATCACTCCATCTCTTGTTTGCTGCATAGACATTTGATAACAACACAAAATCGCCGCAATTATTGGACCCCATCTCTACCAGATTCCTTGAAGCAATCTCTGCCATCTCTACATCCTTGTAAATCCGGGAAGCTCCAAGCAAACTCTGCCAAAGCACTACGTCAGGCACCATTGGCATAGAATTGATAATCTCATAAGCCTCTTTAAGCCTCCCGGCTCGACCTAGCAAATCAACCATACTGCCATAATGCTTTACATCAGGCTTCACTCCATGCTTCCCCATTGCCTTAAACAATCTCACACCATCCTCCACAAGGCCAGCATGATTACAAGCACATAACACAGCGAGGTATGTCACAGCATCTGGCTGAAGACCAGCTCCATCCATTTGCTCGAAAAGTTCAAGTGCTTTACGTCCATCTCCATCCATTGCAAAGGCCATGATCATAGTATTCCATGTAACAAGACACTTCCTACAACCCATGTCATGAAACACACCATACGCCTTATCCACAAATCCGCAATTTGCATACATATCAATAAGTGCATTACAAACTTGCACATTCAAATCAAACTTTTGGTTCTTTATAAATCTATGGATCTTTTCACCTTCTTTAAAATCTCCCATATGTGAGCATGCTGAAAGAACACCAAGAACTGTAACCTCATTAGGCTTTAACCTTTCATCTTCCATTCTCTTAAACAAATCTAACGCTTCACTCGCTTGGCTCCCTTGAGCCAACCCGAAAATCAAGGAATTCCATGAGGCAATATCTCTTTGCGACATTTCATCGAACAATTTCCTAGCATAACTAAGATTGCCAACTTTTGCATACGCGTCTAGCAAAGTAGTTCCTAACAAAGCATCTGCCATGAACCCAAAGCGTATAATTTGGGCATGAAGCTGAAGAGATTCAGTAGTAGCCAAGACACGTGCGCAAGCTTTTAGAGTGAAAGAGCACGTGAGGGCATCCACTCTAAAAGATCCACGCAGCATGGCTCTATACCACGCGAAAGCCAAGGAGGGTTGAGGGCTTTGGATCAGGCCACGGATAATGGCATTGAAGTCATTGGTAAAAGGGTTTGGAATTTGGCGGAAAACAGAGATGGCAAAGGAGAGAGAGCCAAAGGGGGCGATGGCACAAAGGTCTAGGAGTTTGGAGCGAGTGCGGCAGAATTTGAAGTTGCCGGTTGTGATGAAGTAAGCTTGGAGTTGCTTTATGTGGGAGAAGGACGCACATTTCTGTACGAGTGACTCAAGATTGGCCGTTACATGGATTCTGGACCTTTTAATAGTATGTCCAGCCATACCTTTCATTGAAGGACCCTCAAGATTCTGACTCTTAATATTATTAATATTGACATCAATATTACTACAGCCACTGCTATTATTACATCCATCAGAAGTTCTCCAATCAACCAAATTCCCCATTGAGTACGGGGTTTTACTCGAAGAATTATAAGTGGGATTTGAATTTTTCAGAGGAACATTGAATTACTATTACTCTTAGCCTGTCCTAAAGCAGAGCTAACCAAATCCCCAAACAGGTTAGGGCTTCGGTTAACAATTCCAACCCCAGAATCATTACGACCTGAGGGACCGAAGAGGCCCAGGTCTTCCCAACGATAACCCCAACCGTAGAAGTGGATTCAGATAACCCGGAATAATTGATCTGATTCGCGGCGGGTTGGTGGATCCAGGACAGCTGATTGGGTTGCCACGCGGGCTTTGATTGTGCAGTTGAGGTTGTTGATGAATACGAGTAAGATGAAAACCAAATTGTGGTTTTGTTCTTTTCGTCGTTGAGGGATTTAGGTCGGCCCGATTCGAGGCCGAGATCAAAATCGAAGTTTCTTAGCGAAACCTGAGGAACCTGTCCCGTAATTGGAGTTCGTGGTTTTTGCAAATGTATGGACCTAAGCAGAGATTAATTGATCGGATCGAATTTGATCGAGAGCGTACCTGTTGAAAACAAGATCTTAAGTTTAGACACTGCCGCGGCGGCGGCGGCAGTATCAACGTGCGTCTTGGCCTTATTCGTGGAGAGAGACAGAATTCTGGTAGGGAAATCGGAAGTTTCTGATTTGATTTCGGACAGCAGAGCAAACCCCCACTCCTGAAATCTAACTTGAAAGTAATTGGGAAAATTAAAATAAAAAAACCCCAATTCCCTTCATAACTTAGGAAATGAAAACCTGAAAAAATATAACTAAGGAAATGGTAATTATTAAAATCTTTATTAAAAAAAAAAATCCAAATCCCTTTTATTTTTCCCTTCAGCAGATACATTTTTCATAGCTTCTTCTCGTGTCCGGTTTGAATCTCTCAACAAAACTAAGTCACAGATCCAAACCCAAAAATCCAGCTTCCTCTTCCTCTTCTTCTTCCACTATGCTTTTCAATTTTTTTTTCCCTTTTGAAAAGCAATGTTTTTAATTTCTTTTCTTTGCCTTTCTCTTCCATCTTCCTTTTGCAACTCTGACCGCTCATATTGCGACGATTACATTCCGGCTTTGGATTCCTTTTCCATTTTTTTTTTTTGAGATAAGATAAACCAGTAGAAATGACAATATAATGACGTATAATTCAACACATACGACATAACTATTTACGTTCAAGAAGAAATCAATAAACAGACCAAATAAACCAACATAAAATTGGACAAAAAAAATGCATTTGAGACAATTCCTCATTGGCAACTCCATTATAGTTAAATCACTTTGTTTTGCTGTTTCTTTTCCCCACTTTTGTCTGTAGTGTAAAGAACAAGAGAAAATTGGGTTTCACTTCAAATCAATTTTGTCCTACTGTTTCTCTAATTTCAATTGGGTTTCACCTGAAATCAATTTTGTCCTACTGTTTCTCTATTTTCTCCTCTTCTAGTAATCCAAACGTGCTAAGAAAATATGCTTGAGAAAGAAGAATTGAAATTCTTTTTGCCGCCTGCTTTTTACCATTTAGCTGCTCGTTGAGAGTGTAATTGTTTGCAAAATATGACACTATGACTTTCCTTTTCCATGCATCTCATTACCTCATTTTCCAAAGTATGGCTAATTTTTGCTCAGGTGGATAGCATGTTACCAGTTGCTTCTGTTAGCTTCTCTGATGACTTCCTCACTCCTGGACTGCTGAAAAGCAGCGGTAAGTCTGCTGCTGTTTTTTCTGTAGTTCTAAATAAAGCTTGATGATGTAGGATCCATGCGGCCAATCTGAAACGCTTAATTAGTTTGTTCATTGTTCGTCTGCACGACCTTTTTTGTTTTTTCGAATAGGCAGGAAACTATTGTTGAGCCAAAAGAACTGGTTTGTTACAGGAAAAGAAGTCCTCTATTCTTTCACCGGATGAGCTTAAAAGCTTGTCAAACAAGTCCTTTCTTGAGATATTCGAACAGCATCACAACGAAATCGACCTCATGATAATAATTTCCTAAAGGTAGGAACTGGTGATACCTCTGATAAAGCTTCAGATTTGGACGATTCCCAAGATGGAGAAGCTTTCGTGGGCATGGAATTGAAGTGGCTGATTCTGGAGAATTAATATATCACCTGATTTTGGACGGAATGGACTTCTCTTACAAAATTGATGGCTGGTGATACCTCTGATAAAGCTTCAGATTTGGACGATTCCCAAGATGGAGAAGCTTTTGTGGGCATGGAATTGAAGTGGCTGATTGTGGAGAGTTAATATATCACCTGATTTTGGATGGAATGGACTTCTCTTACAAAATTGATGGCAATGGCAAAGTCACTGGAAAGAAGTGCATCTTTGATCTGCCATCCCACTTGGTAATCAAAACGTTGCAAGTACTTGACGTGGAAAGACAAACGTAAATAAAGGTTTGCATTTTGAAGCCTGACATTGTTCCAATTCTAACAACTCCTACCGTTGATTTTGTCAGAACATCTTTGCATTTTGCTGCACCAAAAAAAAAAAAAAAGAAAAGAAAAGAAAAGAAAAAATGAAAAAGAGTGGTCTTTTTAGTACAGACTGTCTTTCCACGTTTGAGTTTACGAGATATATCATATGATTCAGCGAATGC
>JBBYHM010000019.1:1397718-1411810 GCA_038381775.1 Adansonia rubrostipa | reverse complement strand
AGAAACAAGCAGGAAAAAAGGAAAAGACAAAAAAGCCTTCAAAGTGAGTTGATCGAGCGGCCGCATAGAAGCAGGAAACAAAATGCTGACAATGGTGCAACATTTCAGAATAATACCAACTGGCACATAATTTATAGGAAGAAAACAAAATGTTAGAAAATATTTAAAGCAACATTAAACTCAGCTCAAAGGAAAGAAAGCAAAGCAATTGACCTCACGGGAAAGAATACGAAGAAATTAAAATATAGGAATTGGTAGGGTTTATGGATGGAGCCAAATGGAAGCAAATAGAAAGGTGAAGAATGGTACTAGAAAACAAAGGAGATGCTATAGTAACAAATAACAAAGGAGAAGACCAAAAAAATAATTTAGTTTTATGTTCTTCCATAATTTTTTATATTTTTTTTATATTTCTTTGCTTTATTATTGTATCTCAAATTGAATTGGAATTAGGAGTGAAAGGTATTAATTCTTATTTTCCTCAAAATTTTATTGAATAAAATAAATGCATAGTTAGAGATATCAATGGAGTGAGACAAGACAACGATTACTTTGTCTATCTTCATTTCACTCTCGTATAAATGTTGGAATAGTTGCATGAATGTCCTTTGCATCCATGGCTATTTTGCTGGCTTCGTTCCACTTTTATTAATTCTTTTTCATTTAATATTTATAAAGAAATATTATAATTTATTCATAAATATAATTTTAATACATATATTCTTTAGTATATATGATATATATTTGCTGAAAGTATTTATAAATATTAGTGTGTGTGTGCATATATATATAATATTAAAGATATAAATGGAAAGTTGAAATATTTTAAAACAATAAAATATTAATTTCAAAATGAGGAACGAGTAGAGCAGAACAAGCATTTACCAAAATCGCTTACTCTAGTTTACCATCACTCTTCAATAAAAAAAAACTCCCATTTTAGAGTAAATCGATGTAAAATTTATTGAACGAATTAGATTTTCACGTCTGCATGACATTAAATAAAATCATATATATTATGTTTCTTTAAAGAAGTAATTTTCCTCTAAAAAAGTTCTTTTCTTTTTGAATTTAAATTTTCATATAAAAAATAAAAGCAAACCTAAATTTTTATTAACAACAGCCAGAATTGGTCATTCGCATTGCATTCATATTATTTTTTATTTATATAAATTTTAACACATTAATAATTTAGATTATATAAATTTTAATAAATTTTTATATTTATATCAAATTATTTTATATTATTTTATTTTTATTATATTTTAATTATTTTTCATATGAGTTTGTAACTTAAAATTATATGGTATTTAAAATTATCAATTTTTCGCATTAAAAGGCTTGTTGTTAGTTTAAAAGGCCCAACATGAAATAGGGGTGCTGTTATTTATGGGCTTTGGTTATGATAAGAGTAGAGGAGTTGACCTCTAAGTCAAGGGGTCTTAAATATAAACGCCCCAACGGCCCAATGTTATCATCTATATGTGTGTGTGTATATATATATATAATTATATGGATATAAGATACTATAAGTTTAAATAAATAATATATTCACAATTTATTTTTAAAATTTAAAATTTAAAAAATATTTATAAAAAAGTAATTAACTTAACAAGTCTTATCTATTCACGCTTATAAAAGAAATTCTTATCTATTACTTAAATTTCAAATTAAATTAAAAAATTCTATTAAATTTTAATTTTTAAAAGATCTATCCAGATGTTTATTTATAAATTTAAAAAACTATCATATTTTATAAGATTTATATTTCAAAATCTATATTATCGCCATTTAACAAACTTATTTAGGGAGGCTATGGAAGCGATATTCCAAGATAATTTTTACGAAAACTTATATGAGGGGTTTGTTGCAACTTAGAAGGTGGCTTGAGTGGCATGGAAACTTCACCTTGAGCATAATTTGGTACGATGAATGTAGGGGAAATATGGCCTTGGTGCATTGTTATCAGGTAAACTAGCTCGAATAGAGTTTGGTTTTAATTATTAATTTAGGGTTTCAAAGGCAAAAGCTAAAGTTTTTTTTTTAAGATAAAAATATCTTCAGGTAAATAGAAAAATTTACCCTAGCTTTTATTTAATCATGGATAGAAAGATTTTCGGCATATAAGGAGATGATTTTTTTATATCTCTTAACTCAGTGTGATGCTTTTTTTTTTAAAAAAAATTCTGTATTTAATAATGAATAATTCTTAACCTATTTTAAAAAATTTTAAATTTGTATACTAAATTTATTTAATGTACTGATATTTTTATTTATTTAATAAATTTAAAGATAATTTATTATTCAATGCTTTCAAATATTTATATCTTAACATTTTATTTAATTAGAATTTGATTTTTATACATTATTAAATAAAAGCTAGGGATAATGTTTTTTTTATATCCCTAGCTTATTAACTTGTGTAATGCATTTCTTTAAAACAAATAAATTCTTTATATTTATTTTTTAATACTTTTATTTTTATTAAAGATAAAGATAATTTGTTATTTATTCATTAATTAGAGCATATATTTATTATAGGAACTAATATTTTAAAAAGATAAATATTGGGAGGCCTGATTAAACATTTATATCTTAAAACTTTTATTTAACAAGAAGTTATTTTTTATTCATTATTGAATAAAAAGTTAGGAATACGGATGAAATATTTTTTATTTATTTAAGAAAAATCTCTTTAAATACTAAAAATTTTCTATTTATAAAATAAAAATTAGGGAAAATGATGAAAATTTTTAAGTTAAAGAATGATGAAAACTTTTAAGCTAAAGTTGGGGACAGAGTTAGGGAAAAATATAATATAACAAGGTATAAGTTTGCCTGAAAATATTCGCTATATGGAAGCTTACATGGACACCTTTTTATGCTTACACGTAGGACAAATTATGGATTATTGCTATTCAAAAATTTCATTCAAATTATCTATCATAAATTATATATTTTAAATAATAAAATCTATTTTTTGAATTTAACAAATTAGATCAAGCTATATTTTAAACATGCACAAAAGTCATAAGCAAATAATTTCCTTGTTTTTAAGATGATTTTCGAATAACTTATCACATTGCTGCATTAAAAGACAAAAAGACAAAAACGAAGAAGGGTAAACCCTACTAACAAAGATTAACTAACCAACCATATCAAAATTTGATAACATTCTGATAAGATTAACCAACCAACCACATCAAAATTTTAAACATTAAAATTTTATATTATTTAATCAATTTATTAAAATTTAAACTTTAAAATCTTATTTTATTTACTTGATTTATCAAATATAATCTTATCATTAAAAATTATCTAAACATTTCTTTCTTTTACACAAATCATCTATTTACATTTGAATTTAAAATTAAAAATATAGGCATTATCTTCATGTTAAATAAAATATATTTTAAAATAATTTCATATTTATATTGTTATTTAAAATAGTGAAATAACTAATAAGATAATGAAGAATATATATAGATTAAAAAGGTTTTTTCTTTTTATAATTCAAAAAGTAAATTTATCCATATGTTTATATATATAATTTTATAAAGCACACAAAATGATTTCAAACCATTATTATCAAATATATATTAAATTTAAATACAAATGTATGAATCTAAATAATTAAAACTGATCCTGTATCACACAGGTAATATTAAATCTAAATAGGAATGTATGAATCTAAATAAATAAAATTGATCTGTGCATTGCATGAGTTGCAAATTAGTTATAATTAACAAAAATGGGTACTTCCCCTTTTAAGTGTTGCAAGCAATCTATCATAGACCTGCTCAAGGGTCGGGACAAGCTAGGTCGGATTGGACTTAGGCATAAATTATAATATTCTTGTTCTGGGATGACTTAAGCCTTCACATTTAAATGCCAATTTCGATTGGGTCGAGGCCATTTGCCACTCTTGGGCATTTCATTTTTTGTGCCAATTTCAAATGGACAGAGCCATCATATATTTTTGGGCATTCATTTTGGTGCCAATTTTGAAGGGACAGAGCTATTGTTGTCAGCTTTATACCAAGCAAGTATACATATTGAAACAAGTAATAGAGTGATGAATAGAGTATCGTTCTCACAAGGAATTGTACTAAATCTACTAAGTACTAAAATTAACACAATTTAATTTTTTTTAAATAAATAATTAAAAGAAGATTAATTAACATTTAAATTAAACTAACTAAATGAAATTTAACTAAATAAAAAAGAAAATTAAATGAGTTTACTTAATCAAAAAAAAAAACTAGGATTACAATTTCCCCCAACACTTAATTTGAATTTTATTTTATCCTTTTAACCTTAACTAATGATATTGAGTTGTTAACCTAGAGTTCTAATTTATTTATAAGTATCTTTCAATGGTCTTATAAAAATATCTCTTTTAATCAATTTACTATATTTCTATGCAAACTGAATTAAAAGAAACTTATTAAGCTTAGACTCTAATTTGGTTACATATGGCATGCTCGTATATTCCTATCAACATGCAGATCAATTCATCCTAATAAATGGATATGAAACATATGCCATTCAATCCAAGTCTAAACACAAAATTTCTTTTTCCATGTTCATTAAGGTTATCGAATCAATCTAATTGGTGGCCAATCAACTAGAAGCATTAATAACAAGATTGAACAAACAACTCAATTATCATTAAATCAAGAAAAAATATTAAAATAATTCAAACTACATGTTGAATTCCATTGTAATCCTAGAAAAATAAATTTAGCTCATAGTGATTAAATAAAACATAAAACAATGAAGTTCTACCATCATAATTATTACAATAAAGATAAAAAGATGAAGGAAAAAGAGAAAACTAAGGATTGCTAAATCCCAATCTTCAACTTCTTCAATCTTTTCTCCTATTGCAAAATTTCAATAGCTTCTCTTCTTCTTTAAGGCTAATAGCTATGAATTATCTAGGGATGCCTCCCAAACCTAAAGATAAGGATCCTATTTATAGGCAAAACCCTAAAGTGGAGAGACTTGATTTGCAAGTAACTTGAGCATATTTTTGGAAGTTTCCAACTTAGAATCACCTTGCTTCCTTGAGTCCACGTTCCCTCTTCATTAAGTTGTTATATTTTTGGAAGCACCTTAGGGTTTTGACCTACAAAAATAGAAAAATTATTTGAATAACTAAGTAATTAAAATATAAGGAAAGCAAACAGGGCTAAATTAAAAACTGCTAAAAATAAAATATTACTAAATTAAAAAACTACTAAATATGAATGATATTTAAATAAATATCTCTAAGACCTAGCTGATTTAATATGCATAATGAGACTAAATAACTCTATTCTACAAGTTATCACACCCCCAAACTTAAGATTTTGCTAGTCCTTGAGCAAAACAAAAAAAAAACAAAATCAACTAAATGAAACGAAACACAGATTAAGATGAATGTACTCGAATGATGATTGCCTTACTTTTCATCAAAAGTCATCTCAATATCTCAACTCAAGATAGGTATTAGCATAATTTAAATTCAAGCTTTAATTCAATCATAAATCTCAATGCTTTGGATAGATTCTCAATGTATGTGTAAATAATCCTTTTACAAATCAATTGCATGCAAACTGAATAAATTTATACCAATGTAAATCACGAATTAATACCAAATTCTCATATGTTTACTTTTTATCTCTCTCTCCACTAATGTGGACCAACACCTCATCAAAGATCATGTAGGACTTTACTTAGCTTGTAATGCAAGGCTCGGGTAAAGGTAGCATAAGAGATATATTTCGGCTTAATTCACCCATAAAAACTTTTCATTGTTCTATATCTTTTATGGAGCCTTTTGTAACACTTTGAAGTACATATGTTTTTTTTTCTTTTTTTTTACACACTTTTGTGTGCTTTTTTTTTTCATTTTCTTTTCTTTCTTTTTTTTTTTGGCTTCACCAATATAACTCAATCCAAAACATGGCTTAGTATATTTTCTAAAACAATTTCATGCTCATGCCTATGTAGTGAAGGGTGATCATAATTTTTCTTATTAGGCTAGGCTAAAAATATCTGTGTCAATCAAAAGAAAATGATGTATCAATTAGGCTCAAATGGGGTAACTAAGGATTATTATATATATGTAGGCTTAGAAAGGCTCAAACGATCCAAAGATGGCCTAAATCATCTCCTCAACTTAGTGTTGTCTAGGATTTCACCTCAAGAGAGAATCAAACAAATTCTAGGCCTTTAGATTTAATTGTAATTTACATCAGCATAAATATTCTTCAAATAAGCAATACAAATCAATGCAAGAGATCAAAATTCAAAATTTTCAAAAATCACATCCTCACAATGAGAGAGATAAAAGAATCTAGTCATAAAATTAAATCATGCTTATATTTTCCCAAGAATCAAGATAAATTAATAACTAAGTTCTCATCATTAGATAATGATCTTAGCATATTAAGCATAAACATTTCAATAAAAATAAAAAAAAATTTAAAGATGCAAATGCATGAAAGTTAAATGCAAATTATTCCCCAAAATTTACTCATTCTAAAACACCCTTAAACTTAAACAAAGCATTATCCCCGATGTGTTAAAGTAAAAAAATTCGTAAGACAAGAATACTTCCCTTTCATTGGATGAGGTGGTAGATAAAAGTTTATAAGAATCATTATCCTCCTCCTTGTTTTTGTCTTTGCCAAGTTGCTCAATATGGGGTAGGTGTGGTGGTGGAGGCATTCGAGGGCAATTTGTCATGTTTAAGCCTAGTTGATTTTCGAAAAAATGGAATACCTACTTTATGGCTTGATTATATTCCATTTGATAAGCCATTTATGTTTCTAGGTTAGCCAAACGTTGATAGATTGTTAGTCCTACTCAATGTTGGCTCGGTCGTGGTGGTGCAGATAAAGAACTAGCGCCAACATTTGTTGGTTGAATAGGTACTTCATAACCAGCCATTTTATTTATCATGTTATAATCAATGGCTATCTTTGGGTGGAACAACTCTTCGAATTCTTCCCATTGAACATTTGCTTTGCCACACAAGGAAGTAATCAAGGACAGGAACCATAATCCCTCTCTCGTTGACTATGTCGTAGGCATCATCGCTGAATGGATAAGTTTGCGGATGTCTATTGACTTCCTGATAAGGATGGAATAGAGCAAAATTGCTCTATCTTTGGTAACATCATTTAAGTGCTTACTAGGAAGTAAATTAGCAGCTATGAAATGCAACCAAATCTTACCATTCTGATGTAATGCATTAGATTTAAACGATATGGGTTCACCTTTAGACATCTTCCATTGTGTGTTGGGCTTGCAGAGATAGTCCTTCACTTTTTCCAGATCTATGTTGCCTTCAAAGAACTGTGAATACTCATCATGAAGAATGTTAGGTGTGTTATAAAAATCATTGATAGCTTTACTACTTATTGGTACCCAATGTTCACAAACAAAAACTTTATTACTTGTTGTTCACATGCATTAGCATAAAATTCACGAACAATAGGTAAAACAATAGAATTAGGAGGTTCAAAAATTTTTTCCCATCCTCTAGAAGTTATGATATTGTTAATAACTAGGTAGTTCCCGAGAATTAAATTGAAACCTCTTTGTGCAATTGGGATTTTCAAAACTAATGCTTGGGTAAATCATTGTAAAGCTTCTTTGAACACAAATTTTTGTTGAGCATAGCTCTCACTCGAAATTATTTTAGTTGTTTGGTGCCATCTAAACGTAAATTTATTTTTCACAATAATAGGCAAGCTTGAACATGCCCTCAATCAACTAAATGATGGGCAAAATTTAAGCACCCCCAGCAGGATTTTTTTTAAGGTAAATAACAAAGCACAAGCTCAAAAAAATATAATCACTCACTAATCTCTATATCTAATTTCCAATAATCACCATCATCCAATTTATAAGATTGGTTAAGACAATAAACGTCCAATACACATTATAAAAGAATGCTCAAACTCAAAATCTCTATAATTTCCACAGTATAAGAATTCAAATTAGCTAAAAAGAAACTTACCTAGTTAAAAATCTACAAAAATTCATGAAACTCACTTACTCAAAGTGTGTTGGATGACTTCTAGAGAGAGAAACAGAGAGACAGCATAAATCCTTTTGAAAATCTTACTTGAATCCTGTTTAGAGCAAAAAAATCGTAGAGATGAGAGTTAAATTCAAGATATTTAGTATTTTAGATGACGATTGTGATGGTGGGTGAGTGTTTTGTGTGAAGAGCAAGAGTCAGGTTTTGAGTTTTTAGGTTTTTTTTCAACGAAACAAACAAAAAAAATTTTTTTGGCTTGGGCTGCAGTGCCATTACCCTGGCGCCCAGCACCAGCTCTCAAATTTAGGGGCACTGTAGTGCCCAGCCTCGACATTTTTTTCTTTTTTGGTTGGTGCTACAGCACTAATACCCTGGTGTCGCAGCGTCAGCTGTCGAGTTATAGGCACTGTAGCGCCCCAGCCTTTCATTTTTTGATAAATTTATAAATGTTGAAAGAAAAAAAATACTAATGTCAGTAAACTTGGGTTGCCTCCCAAAAAGCGCCTGATTTATAGTCCTTGGCTTGACTATTTTTCGATCATTTTAGGTCAGTTAAAGTGATTGAGGACTTTTGGCGATCAAATCCACCTCCCCAATAATGTTTAATTCTCTACCCATTAACTTTAAAACTTCGATTGGAACTCTCATCTACAACTTCGACAGTGTCATATGGGAACACTTTTGTGATTTGAAAGGTCTGGACCATTGAAAGTTGGGTTTTCCTAGAAATAACTTTAAGCGTGAGTTATAAAGAAGAACATATTGACCTGGCTCGAACTTTCGCTCAAGAATCTTCTTATCATGCCATCTCTTTGTTCTTTCCTTGTAAATCTTGGTATTTTCATAAGCTTGAAGTTGAAATTCTTTCATTTCATTTAGCTGCAACAATCACCTTTCACCAGTGGCATGAAGATCGAAATTCAAATTCTTGATTGCCCAATATGCTCTATGTTCAGGTTCTATCTGCAGATGATAAGCTTTACCAAAAACCAATTTATATGGAGACATCCCAATGGGTGTTTTATAAGTAGTTCTGTATGCCCATAATGCATCATCCAATCTCTTGGACCAATCTTTTCTTGTCGGACTGACTGTCTTTTCCAATATTTTCTTGATCTCTTGGTTTAACACTTTAGTTTGGCCACTTGTTTGGGGATGATATACTATGGCAATTTTATGTTTAACCTCGTATTTAGCAAGGAGGGCTTCAAAATTATTTATTGAAAAAGTGTGAACCCTCATCACTAATTATAGCTCTTGGTGTGCCAAATCTAGTGAATATATTTTTCTTCAAGAAATTCAATACGACCTTTGAATCATTGATTGGAAAAGCAGCTGCTTCAACCCACTTTGAGATGTAATCTACAGCAACTAGAATGTAAAGATTATTGTATGAAGAAATAAATGGTCCTATAAAATCAATACCCTATACATAAAAAATCTCTACTTCTAAGATGTTATTGAGTGGCATCTCATTTCTCCTTAATATGTTGCCTACTCTTTGACACCTGTCACATCTCAAAACAAATTGGTGAGCATCTTTAAAAAGAGTTGGCTAATAAAAGCCTGATTGTAGCACTTTTGTCGTAGCTTGTTCTCCTCCAAAATGCCCGCCATAATCTATAAGTGACAATGCTCCAAAATATTTTTTTATTTCTTCTTTGGGTATGCATTTTCTAATAATCTGATTCGGACATTGCTTAAATAAGAAATGTTCATCCTAAAAATAATACTTGACATCTTGCAAGAACTTTTTCTTTTTTTAAGAATTTAAATCAAGAGGAAAAACTCTGCTTACAATATAATTGACGTAGTTGGCATACCATGGTAATTCTTTTCGATTTACCTGGAAGAGCTATTCATCAGGAAATGTCTCATTGATTTGGATGGAATTGCCAACATTTGCCATGTTATCTAATCTTAAGAGATGATCCGCCTCTTGATTTTTTGTTCCCTTTCTATCATGAATTTCTAAATTAAATTCTTTCAAGAACAGTTTCCATCGGATCAATCTTGGTTTGGCATCTTTCTTTTCAATCAAATACTTAATAGCAAAATGGTTAGTATAAACAATAACTTTAGTGCCCATAAGATATAATTTGAATTTATCAAATGCAAATACTACAACAAGCAATTCTTTTTCAGTAGTAGTATAATTTATTTGAACATCTATTAAAGTTTTGCTTGCATAGCATATGGGATGCAAAACTTTTTCTTTTCTTTGTCCTAATACCACTCTAACTGCAAAATCACTTGCATCACACATGAGTTCAAAAGGAAAATTCCAATCTAGGACAATAATAAAAGAAGCAGAAATTAATCTTTTTTTCAATTCTAGAAAAAAAGCTAAGCATGTATCATCAAAATTAAATGGTACCTTTTTTCCTAGGAGATTGCAAAGTGGTTTGGAGATCTTTGAGAAGTTTTTAATGAATCTTCTATAAAATCCAGCATGACCGAGGAAATTTTAAATTCCTTTGACTAAACTTGGAGGTGGAAGTTTTTCAATTATCTTGATTTTTGCCTTGTCTACTTCAATGCCTCTTATTGAAACTAAATGTCCAAAAACAATGCCTTCTTGCACCATGAAATGGCATTTTTCCCAATTTAGGACCAAATTTGTTTCTTCGCATTTTTGTAGCCCCAAACCTAGATTGTGAAAGCATTCATCAAAAGAGTTTCCAAAAACTGAAAAATCATCCATAAATACCTCTAAGAAATTTTCCACCATGTCAGAAAATATAGCCATCATGCATCTTTGAAAGGTTGTTAGAGCATTAAAAAGTCCTAATGGCATTCTTCGAAAAGTAAAAGTCCCATAGGGGCATGTGAAAATGGTCTTCTCTTGATCTTCTAGTGCTATGGCAATTTGATTGTATCCTAAGTAACCATCTAAGAAATAATAAAATTCTTTGCCGGCTAACTTGTCAAGCATTTGATCAATGAAGGGTAAGGGGAAGTGATCCTTTCTAGTAGCTTTGTTAAGCTTCCTACAATCCATGCAAACTCATCAATTAATAATCGTTCTTGTTGGATTTAGCTCATTATTGTCATTGGGAACCATTATCATTCCTCATTTCTTTGGCACATATTGGACTAGACTCACCCAAGAACTATCAGAGATAGGATAAATTATGCCAGCATCCAACCACTTGATAATCTCTTTCTTAACCACATCTTTCATGATGGGATTAAGTTGGCATTGATGCTCTATTGTGGCCTTATGATTATCTTCAAGGAGGATTTTATGCATGCAAATTGAAGGATTAATCCCTTTAATATCAGCAAGTGACCATCCCAATCCTCTAATATGTTCTCTCAGCACTCTAAGTAATCTGTCTTTCTTTTCATCATTAAGGGAAGATGAAATAATAACAGGCACAGTAGTCTTCTGGCCAAGAAAAGCATACCTCAAATGTGGAGAAAGTTGTTTAAGCTCTAGAAAATGTGGCTCCTTGATGGAAGACTTGGTTAGCGTATCAGATAAAGGTCCCAAAATCTTGAATTTAGAATTGGATCTAGTTGAATGTGATGAATTGAGCAACTTTAAACACTTGATAAACTCTTTATTATCCCTTTCGAAAGTTGATACCAGTGTTGCTTCCAAAGGGTTAACAAGATAATTTTCTATAAAAACTTCATTTGTTGCCCTATCTACTATATTTACTGCAAAACACTCATCAGATTCGTTAGGAAATTTCATAGCTTTGAAAACATTAAATGTTACCTCTTGGTTTTGAACTCTCATGGTAAATTTGCCTTTTTGTACATCAATGAGAGCTCTACCAGTTGCTAGGAAAGGTTTCCCAAGAATGATAGGTATTTCACGATCTTCTTCCATGTCAAAAATTATAAAATCAACTAGGAAGATAAATTTATCAACTTTTACCAAAACATCTTCAACAATGCCCCTCGGATATATGTAGGATCTGTCTGCCAATTGTAAAGTGATTGTTGTGGGTTTTACCTCCCTCAAACCCAGATTCTTGTAAATGGAAAAAGGTATCAAATTTATACTTGCACCAAAATCACATAATGCCCTTCCAAAGAATTGATTCCCAATGGTGCATGGAATAGTAAAACTTCCTGGATCTTTGAGTTTAGATGGAAGTTTCTTTTGCAATATAGCACTGCACTCTTCAGTAAGTGCAACAATCTCAAATTCCCCCAATTTCCTTTTCTTTGACAGGATATCTTTCATGAATTTGACATATCTAGGCATTTGTTCCAAGGCTTCAGCAAAAGAAATATTGATATGGAGTTTTTTTAAATACCTCAAGGAACTTCCAAAATTGATTATCAAGTTTCTGCTTCTAAAGATGTTGTGGAAAAAGTGGTGGTGGATAACCTTGAGGTTGTTGTTGTTAGATCTTGTCAACTTCTTTTTCACCATCTTCTTTTTCTTTGGAACATTCCAGCTCTTTTTCTGCATTCTCTATCTCTCTTCCATTCCTGAGTGTAATAGCCTTGCAATACTCTTTTTCGTCGCTTCTCGGATTGGGTTCAGTGTTACTTGGAAGCATTCCCAATGGACGATTATTAATGGGGAAAATGATCTGCCTAACTTGTGTTTCAAGATTCTTGAGAGATATTGCTAGGGTCTGAATGATATTGTCTTGGCTTTCATATTTTGCCCTGAACTCCATAAAAATATCCTCTATTAATGGCTTTCTTTCTTGAACTAAAACTTGGGGTTGGTGAAGGACTCAAGCTTGCTGAGAAAATCCAGGCAAAAATGCTTGCCTATTTGTAGTTGATGGTCCTTGGTTATTATTCCAAGAAAAGTTTGGATGATTTCACCAACCTAGATTATAAGTATTTGAATAAGGGTTATTCTGCTGCCTATTATAGCTTCCAACTTAGTTCACTGATTCAGCATAATTAGAGCACTATTCAGTGGAATGTCCATCTTCATATAATTCATAAGCCACAAAAGAACTTGGAACTGACGGTACATTCATGGCATCTAGTTTCCTAGTGAGTGCCGCGATTGTAAATGAAGTGAAGTAATGGCATCAGCTACATGAACTCCTATAATTTTTTCTGTAAACTTATTTTAGTGGAACAATGATCATTATTAGATGCCATCTGTTCGAGTAATTCATATGCTTTATCTGGTGATCTCCCTATAACTGAACCATCTGCAGCAGTTGTAGAACCTTATTTTATCCGAGCTAATTTTTTTTAGCAACTAAACTAATTTTCCACGGTCCAGGCATTTTTGACTCGTCCATCATTGATAAAAAATTTGATTTTAACTAGTTTCTTTGCATAAAAAAAGATTAAAATCCATATCAAATTATGAATTTGGACTTTTGAATAATCAAAACATTTTTTTGAAGTCTAAATTAGATAAAAAAGGTCAACATCACATGATCACCCTACTCCCTAGTTTGTTGGCTAAGATCACCATCAGCCACCCTATTTGCTGACAAATCATTTCAGCATTTAAACCAGCCACCCTATGTCCATCACATTGGCAGCAAGTTGCTCCATACAGCCACTCTATAGCCACCAAGTTGACATCACTTTGTCCCCCTTGAGAAATGGCCAAAAACACCTCTAAATTGGCTCCAAAATGCTAGTATAAATAGATCACTTATATCTCAGCTAAAAAAGGTTAGATTCCAGCTCATTTTCAGCTTCCAAAACATGTTCTTACACTAAAAAAACCAGAATCCCGTAGTTCTTCACTCACTACCCAAAAATAGCCTGAAAACACTCATTCCCAACCATTACACATTTTAATATCACCCACATCCATACCAAAACCAAAACATCATTGTTTCTCTCTTTTTCATGCTTATTAACAATAAGAAAAAGAGGGAAATTCAAGCCATATCTGCTACTCCAACTATTTCACCAAAAATTAAAGTTTTGTTGGTATAACTTCTTACTTTATCACTTTTATTTTCTATTTTTCAGCACCTTCATCATTTTGTGAGCTCCCCATGTTTCTATCACCCTCTTAAGATTCTCATGCATTATTGTGGCCTTTAGTTGTGATAGTTTAGGATTTGGATGCCTTAATGCCCCTTTGAAGTGCAAATATCT
>JBBYHM010000019.1:1354056-1374506 GCA_038381775.1 Adansonia rubrostipa | reverse complement strand
TACTGGATCAACATTTTCATTGAAACTTGGAAGTCCAAAAATCTTAGGCGACAATAAAAAGCAGGCCCTCACTGTAAACAGCTCTCATGAATTCTCGTTCATTTGGAAGAAGTAACGTCTTTCAGTATAATAAAAATGAGATTAATTTTTAACACCCATTTCTGAAATTAAAAGAAAAATTCACTGTTAATATATAAAAAAGTAATTGAAACTAGTGAAAATTGAAAACAACAACAGTAAAGATATATGAACCCAGGAAAGCATGCATGGTTCATCATTCATATATTTTCCCCATTCAAAAAGTTCAATTCAAATTTCTCTTTTCTTTTTTATTTTTTTTAAAAAGGTTTACATCTAAAAATTGGAGGTTCCTTAAAAATTTTCCATGTACCTTCCAACAATCAAAACTTAAAATCGTGCCAAATGCTATAATCTATGCTTTATTCGAACAAAAATTTAGAAACTACAAAATTGATGGTAACAAGGCAATTTAGGGTAGTGCTATTTAATTACGGGAAGATGCATGTTTCTTGTGCAGGCAACAAGTTGATTGTTTTCTTCTTTGTGTATAGCAGTACAAGGTGACTTGAGATGAGCTCCAAGTGATCTTTATGCTATATGGTTTGCCGACCAAAAAGTAAATAAAAATTCTAAACTACCTTTTTGAGTAATTTTTCAGCTGCAAATAATTTTGGCTTCTACACCACAAAATGTATAATATATATATATATATATATATATATATATATATATATACTAAAATCAAACTTGTAGAGATACATGTCTAACCTATGGTATTGTTTGTTTTGACTTGAAAGTCGTATCATTTTATCTTACAAATAGCAATTGTAAGTATGAATTTGAATTTTTACATATATATCACAATAAATCTTTCAAATTTTTTAATATAAGTTTGGGTTATTACAAATTTACCATTAAGACTTGGTGTCTTCATTAAGCCAAACAAAATCAAGATTATACTAGAAATTGATATTTTAGAGGTGGGTCTTATCATATAACACTTAGTTTTCTTAATTTGAAGGTGGGTCCCATAATGTTATAGCTCTCGTATACTGATAATTGTTTTGATATTATTTATGAAGACTTATATATAATTCGTGAGATATTAGCCGTTTTGACTTGAAAGTCTCATTATTTTTTTCTTTATAAGAGACGCGTTTTATGAGATAAAATTGCAAAACTTTTAGATTAAAGTGGACGATAATTCGTAAGTCAATGTCTGAGCCAAAGCTCTTACTCCTTCCCACTGAAATACATTCGAAGATTCTTTGTTCATGTATGTTTCCAAAGGCACTCAAACTCCTTGAAATACCTGCTAATATGGGTCAGGTTACTCTCTGCACGGAATCTTGGAATAGAGAGTCCCAAATGTCTTTGCTTTATTGTTTTATCTATTCCAAGTTGAAACCTTGATGCACATGCTTGACAGACACTGCAGCACAAACCCTACTTTACAAAGCGTTTGAAAGACGCGCTTACTCCTAATTTCCCTTTTTAATGTATTTTTTTTTCTAATTAGTCTCTTTTTTTTTTTCCAATTCGAACATATATTTCTTTATCTGTATTTGAATCTAATTAAGGTAGAGCATATAGGAGATTTGCTGTCTACAGCTTTGCTTGATAAGGAAAAAAAATCATTAATATAATAGTTAAGCTATGGGTGTGAAACTTAAGCAAGGGCTTAACCAACTTTCTATTCTTACTTCTTTTCATCTTTTTTGCCAATCGAAATTAAACCTACATTTTTAGTAATAAAAAAGTAGTCTAAATTTCATTTCAAACATTGCATTTGCATTCGATTTAGACAAACCAAACTCGGTTGCATATTTAAAAGATTGCTCGTGGCTCAACTTAATCCATCTATTAAGACCCATTTAATGCATTTACTTCAGATGATTATAAAAAATGATATTAATATTTATATTTAAAAAAAATGTAAATTAAAATTAAATAAAATTGATTATTTAATAAATAAATATTTTATAATTAGGTTCGTGTTTGAAAATTTTTGCTTAGAATCCAACTAGGCTAAGCTTAATTAGTGAGCTTATGATTACTCAAGTGGGCAAACCCCCCAGCTTCAGAAAATTGTTTAGATCTCGTAGTAAATGTATAATTGGGTCTTTCATGTTTAATTTATTACATGTATTTCTCCTGCAAATCCAACAGTAAAAATCATATTGAACATAAAGCTTAAAGCATTTTCAACTTATCTCAAATAAAAATGAGTTTTGTCTTTAGAAAAAAAAAAATTATGCATGTAGTCATGTGATTCATCTTGATGTATGGTTTTTTTTCCCTTTATTTTCATTTTTTTTGCTCAAAGAACTAGCAAAAACTCTGTTTGGTTACCACATGATTCTTAATAAGTAGCATAGAACAGATTACTATTGTTTGAAGCTCTAGAAGAAAGGTAAAGCAACTGCAGTTATAATCAAACCATTCAGATTTAGCAAGATACTGAGAAGGAAACTAACATTTATTGTTCACATAATTTACATGATCGATCTTTATATGAAATCCAGCAGTTTTTCGCATCTTATGTCCACCATAAATAAGATTAAACAGTAAACGAAATCCCTACTTTTTTTTTTTTAAATCTTTGTCTCTCGCTACATATTGTAACCTAATTCATAATCGTGAAATATTCCATTGGATTGAAGGACAGAATTTGAATCCCAAGAGTTGGAAGATGCTGATTTTGCTTCAAAGTCACTAGCCCACCAAATCAAGCTGTCCTTTGAACCATTTATGTCCTTGAAACAATCAAATTGATCAGCCAATTGGTCTTCCTGTGCATAACCAGCTTTTTTGTTATTGAGAAACTCTTCCAGCTCAGCCTGGAAGTTCGAAACTGGTTGAACAGGCGCCGGTGCCGCATGAATTGGTTGTGCTATTCCATGATGATCACTTCCCTTTCCATCTGGCTTTGGCACATTTGCGGAGTCCATTAAATTGTCTCCAGTGCCAAAGGGAACTGAGCCATTTAATGGAGATATGCCATCCAAAGAATTATCCAGTACTTCAAGTCCCTTGGCGTTACTGGTTTTTGGATAATCTTGCTGATCTTGTGTCAGAGAAGCTGCATCAGGTTGGTCATAGAAATCATCAGCACTTTGTTCATTTGCAGGTTGAGGGTTTAGCAGGAGAGGTTGCATAAGAAGGTTAGGGCTCCCATTAGAGGCCTGGATGCTTTGGATCATTTTTTCTTGCAAAGGATGAACCTTAGGCCATAGAGCAGGGTTGTTATAGAAGAAAGGATTCTGAAGGCTTTGAAGCTGCATATGGAGCTGGAGTCGTTCCAAGGCTGAGTTGCTCAAACCTTGCGAGAATTGATTATCATCTGCCCCGTTAGCGTGATCATTAGGGTCTTGATTGGAGGACGACAACCTATTGATGTTAGATTGTTTGCGCCTCCCAAGTAGTTTCTTCTTTAGTTTGGTGTTCCAGTAGTTTTTTATATCATTATCTGTTCTCCCAGGGAGTTGTGCTGCAATTATGGACCACCTAAAAAGTAGATCCAACCCTGTCAAAGATTATCCTCAACAAGAAAAGAAGAAGCAAGGAAGAACAAAAAGAGAACTGAAGAAACCCTAAGGGGGAAAAAAGGAGAAGAAGATCTGACTGTAAAAGATGCAGCCTTTTGCATATTCTTTTGTGAAGGTATCAAGGACAAAGAATAAGAAGACAAGCAATTCCAAGCCTAAAAGTTGAAGAGAAAAGAAAAGAGGTTTACCTGCTTCCAATACTTATATAGAGGCTGCAGATGATGTTGTCTTCTTCTTCAGAGAATCCACCATGCTTAATGTTTGGTCTCAAATAATTCAGCCATCTCAGCCTGCAACTCTTTCCACATCTCTTAAGGCCTGAGAATATTACCAAACAAATACAAAAGGTCAAGTTAATCAAATCTTATAAGAACATGGAATTAAATTTCCCCAAATATAAATCATTCAAAAGAAATAAACAAGAAAAAAAACAGTTTTTATGTATGTAACTAGGGTACCAATTTTCTGCGGAAGAGCAATCCAATTGCCCCCAGTACCATACTTCTCGATATAAGCCTTGAGCTTAGCATCTTCTTCAGGTGACCATGGTCCTTTCTTAACGTTGGCTTTATCACAGCAAGGAGCTCGACCCATGTTGTCGTCTGTGCGTGTTCTTCTTTTCTTCTTCTTTCTTCAAAGCAAAGGAAAAGCTGCTTAGATTAGATGTTTGGGAAAAATGAGGAAAGGAAAGGGCAAGATTTATAGGTAAGAAATAGCTGGTGACGTGAGGCAATTTGTTCCCATAAACACTTGAAATTTTATCGAGGGGCTAACTATTACAAGTTGGCTAGCTAGGGTTGTTGAGAGATGAATTGAAAAATATAAGGGAAGGCATTACTTTAAAAAAAGTAGAGGAAGAAAATGCCAAAGGAAAAGAGGATTGAGTATTCAAACCTTTTAATTAGAAATAGCACCACTCATTGACCTTGGTTTTCTTAATATATATTTTTCCTCGATTTTATTAAGCTAGCAGAAGAAAGAAACGGGTGTCGAGAAACCCCAACTACATAGAAATTAACAAGAACAAACTATCAAAATTTCAAAAGCACTCACACCCTCAAAATACCAATATCTCAATCAAAGATTTAAATTAAGATTACAAATGCTTTTTTCATCACATTACATTTATTGTGATTAAGTATATAACGGATGTTGTAGTGATTAATTATAGTAAACACTGGCTGTGCATATATCAACAATGAAAACAAACAAAATCATAAAATAACAACAATAATTTTGTATTACGATAAGTATTTAAATCAATGATTGTATCATAGTCAAATCTTATAGAGATTCAAAAATAAGGAAAATATGTTTCTGCTTGTCTTTTCTCTTAACCCTAGAATCTATGCATTGACATATAAACACTTGTATTTCATCATCAATAAGACCAAATTATGCTTAAGACTCCTTGAATGAGAGCTGGTAAGGGTTGGAAGTCCTTTATTTGATAAGAACATAACCTTGGACGCTTATTGGCTGCGTACAATAATAATAATAATAATATGGTAGAATGATTCATGCTAATTGCAAACTAATTGATTGCTTTAGTGAAGATTTCTCTATTATCAGTTAGACCAACTTTTGGTTTAAAATATAATGTATAATATAATAACAAACTTTACAAAATGTTGGTTGACTTTTGTTTGTGGGAAACTAATTTCCTCTTGCTTGGCTCTGTTGCGTATACAGTTGATATTCAGACCCACTGGATAATCCACTTGTTTTTTGGGGAACGAAATTGGAATTGGGTAGTTTGAGATTAAGATATCAACAAAAGCTGGTTAAATAGCTTCAAATGTGGATCTGTTAATAATTGTAATTTGCAAATAGCAGGATATATCTGTTGATCCATTTTTGCTTTTAGTATCGCTGTCGTTATTTTAAATCATTGAATAACTCAATGCTGTGCTATTTTCTAAGCGATTTAAATATAAATAATTACTAAAAGTTTAGTCGATAATATTACTGAATAAGTGAAGTGTGAATATCTAAAAGAGGGAAAAAAAATAAAAAGGAACGAAGAAATGCTTATAAGAGTTAGCAGTACTATTATTTTTTGGTTAACTCTCTCATTTTTCTCATCACATGGTATTATAAGGTATTAAACTTAGTATTAACTTTTACGTGACTCAAAAACTTTTAATTTCATCAATTTATATTTTTAAACTTTTATTATTAATAAATTAAATCATAAATTTCAACTTAATTAAGTAATTTTAATAAAAAGTCGACTTAGTACACAAATGTAACGTATTTTTTATCTCATCAAGGTAAATTTTTAATAGATATATATCACATACGCATACTAAATTAATTTTTTAAATTATTTTAAAAAAATTAATGTGAGTGATTTTATTTATTAATAATAAAAATTTAATAATATAAATTAACGAAATTAAATATTATAATATTATAATATAATTTAATGTAATGTAAATTACTCTAGTATTATAATATTGATTTTTATTTTAAACCAACCGAACGTTACATGCTCATAAATATCAACGCAGCACGCTGCACTACAGATTTAATAAAAAAAAAAAATCTGTTACGAAGAAAGTGAGACTTGAAGCTGCTGATTGGCTGTTTAACCTATATATTATCAGGAGTTTTTGTGGGAGTATATAATTTAAGTTTAAAAAGGAGGGTTAACCAAACGATCCAATCTCATGTTCAACAATATCTGGTTAAAAGTGTCCCAGATCTTCCAAAATGAACTGAAGTTGTTCTAATACCTAAATTTGTATAGAGTTACTCAAGATTCCTCCTTTTCTGTGTATTATTGAAGTTTATTCCAGATCCTCCGGGAAAACATTGACAGAAAGTTAATGGGGACTTTTTTTAGGCCTTTTATCTTCTAGGGATCGGGTCTTCCATTTTGCTTTTTTGACCACTTCTTTGAGGCTCTATCACCTATAGATGTCTGTATTTAACATTAACGGTGTGCCTTAAAATCAAATTAAATTAATAGTTGTCATATTTTTGGGTTTTGGCTCATTCTTTATCGTGATTAACGATCAAGTATACTGCAGTAAATTATATGTACTTGAATAATATTTTTATAAATAAAAGACAATGAAATTAGTTTAAAATTATTAAAATATTATTTTATTACAATATTGATAACAATGTGTTCCAATAAATTAAGTAAAATAAAAAAATTCATAATTAATATGAATATAATGACATAAAAAATATTTATTATGTATATAATTATAATAAATATGATATTGTTAGAGGTCAATTTATTTTTCTTATTACAACCAAAGCAATTTAGTAGCTTGTTCGTCCTCTTTAAAACGTAGAGGAAAAAGAAAAGAAAAGAAAAGAAAAGAAAAAGGCGGTACTTGATAATGGACGGGATTAGGCTGAATATTAGGCATGATATTGTGGACAATAACTAAGTTCAAACAAACTATACTAAACATTTAATTTATTTGATGAGTCATTTTATTTTATTCATGTCTAAAACGCCCACCTGTCATTTCTAGATTCAGTTTTTAATACTACCCCCAGGAACTCAAGAGAAGATTGAATTTGCCAAGGTAAAAAACCAGAAAGAACTGAGAAAGATCGTTAATACCATTACCTAAGTTGACAATCATGCATGCCATTACTGGACTTTCGTATACCATAGTACTTCTTAATTAATTCCTGACAGTCCCTTGAATAAAACACTAATGATCAAGCGCTTACACTATTTGCATTTTTAACTTTTTTTTTATCGATATTGACTATAATTTATTATAATAGTATTTATTACATATCTACACTTGCAATAATGCATATTTATAATGACCGGCTTGCTTAAAAATCTCTTGACAGTAATGTATAATTAACGACGTGTTTTAGTTAATTACTTAATCCAGCATGTCATAATCTTTTGTGCATTTAATTTTTGTAAAATAACTAGGGGCGAAATGACGCTACAAACAGCTGCAGCTGCTGAGATTTCGAGTATAATTGCATCACCCTTCTTTAGTAGTCATTAACTCATAATTTCGAGTAACTCCAAAGTGAAACTCTTCTGGACCTTTGTTGATCCTCTTTATCTTTTCAACAAAGGAAAAAAAAAAGAAGAAGAAGAAAACAAACTACCATACAATGAATTCTCATTAGTACTGGGTGGATTAATGTTTTGGAAAAAAAAAAAAAAAAACCTCTTATCAATTCAATACTTCAGCAGTATATATATATATATATATATATAAAACCATGTGATATGATAATATCCCTGTTTTTTTTTTATCAAATAGAATGAATTATACAAATATGAAAGAGACTAGGAAAATTCAATTCTAGGTCTTAACAAACTAGATTCCATCATGTCACCTTGGTGATGAGCCGAAAATAAAATAGTCGGTACTATATCAGTAAATATATCATTTTTTTGTATTAATATTAATAGCTTCAGTATCTATGTGTCTTGATTTACTTATTTGAGTTTATTGATATTTTTTAAATATCTTTTCATATGCATACTTATAAATAATGATTAGGTGCACTAACAGTGAAATTTTTTAACTTTACAAGTAGGATTAAAAAACTATTATATGTTTTTAGTGTATATTTAAAAAAATAAAAAAAATAAATAAACGGGGCATGTGCTAGTTTTTTAACCCTACTTATTGCATTAAAAACCCCCACGACTAGTTAACTTGATAATAATCTTTTATTTATACATATTTTCAAACTTTTTAATAAAATATATATTATATACACATGAAAATATATCTCAATTACATAGATATATGTTTATATGTAAATATAAATTTTAAAAACATAAATATTTAATATCCAAACTTTTTAAAGATTAAATAAATATAAAAAATTTAAAGAATATATTAAGTTGTTATTGATTAGGTTCATAGTTTAATTTAATGAATATATTTTACTTTTGAGTTTAATTATGAAAAAATGATCAAGACAAAAAACTACTATTAGAATTTAGTATCAAAAACGTGAAAATTTAAAAAAAAAATAAAAATTTTATACTAACCAATATAGATCAGACTAGTATATACCATTATTGATCAGTATATGTTGGTACCGATATAGTACCAACCACTGTGGTGAAAAACCTAATTTATCTATAAAACTATATGGTTACTCACTAAAGTTTTGTGATTTTTTTTATTATTTAAGCTACTTAATTGTAAAAATAATGATTTGATCATGTAGATTAATTTATGTTACAGTACCACATCACCTAATATTCATCATGTGACATCTCATGTTTCACATACCAAAACATTATTAACTTGACATTATATTTTTTAAAAATATTTAAACTTTAGGTATTAAAAATAAAAAACTACACGTTTGATATATTAACTTTTGAAAATCTACTTTATAAAAGTTTATATCTTTAGTTAATTATAGTTAACAATAGATCGATTTGATCTATAATTTTATAAAGTTCAAGATATTATTTAAATATTATTTTAAGATATTTTAATATAGATAATAAAAATAATAAAATAATTTATTATATTAAATTTTGCAAATATTAATTTTTGATCAAATCTTTGTAATGCCATGTCGGTGGTGAGACATTGATAATAAAATGCAAAATATTAATAAACTTTACAAACATTCAAGATCAAATTATGTTGTCTTTAATAATCAGGAGACAAAAATAAAAAAAATAAAGAAAAAATTCTCATCAAATTAAGTGATCTAAGCATCTAATTTACTCCTTTTATTAGTATCAATTTTTTTTTTTTTGAAAAAAAATTATATTGTCTAATCAATAATACCACCTGGCATTAGCCATGCCATATGTCATATGATAAATGTAAGATGATTAGATAATGTCTCGTCGATCAACCATTAGGTTCTAACATTTAAATGATCGAAACATTAAAATTATAAAATTTTAGTGACCAAATCGCTGTTTTATGTTTAAATAATCAAAATAATAAGAAAAGGCAACAAATTTAGTAACTAATCATACAATTTACCTGATAGTTTTTGAGGCTATATAACGGAGAAGTCAATGACACATGAAAACTTTGACTTGTAAACAAAAAGTCTTCCCCGCGTATTAGGTGCATGAGTCATGAGAACAAGACGTACATGTAGCAAAACAAGATTTATAGAGATTAAATGAATGTATTTATATTATATTTGTATATATTATTATATTAGTATTAAAAATATTTATATTTGTATAAATTTTTATTTGTTAATGATTTATATTATACGAATTTGAAAAAATTATACATTATTTTATTATTCATTTTTTATATCATATTATGTTTTAATTTTTTTCTTATATAATATTCGTATAATTTAATCGTATTACATTTAATATCACCGAGTCACAAGATGAAGGGATTGTTGGGAATGGTGTCACACTGTTTGACCCTCTGGCTTTGGGAGTTTTGGTTGGGCAGCCAGGAGGGAGAGTTGGTGATGCCATGCTAATTCCTACTTAATTCACCTGATCATTTCTTTAGTCATTATCAAAAACTTCAAAAGACCCTCTATACCTTGTAATATCAATGCCATACTAATTTCATGCATATCTATATATATATATATGAAGAAGTTGTACCTGAGGAATTTAAGTCAATCAAATGTTTGAATATTCAATATTCTTTGGTTTATGTATCACAATAATCTTTGTCAGTGAAAGTGGGACATTCAAAGCATGCATATAACAACCAAACAGGATTAACTATGTTAATGCCTGCATTCCATGTATTGTTTTAGTTAATTTTCCTAGTAGAGCAGGTAGACCCCTTTTCCGACAACCAGACTAGGGATTAAATAATCCTTCGACCCAAAATCAAGTATAAATTATCTCGGTTTAGATTATATTGCTCAAATTCTTTATTTTTCTTGAAGTGTTTAACATATATTCAAATATAAATATGAAAATATACTCTTCTAAAAGTTCCTCAAATACATATAAAAATTAAAAAAAAAATAAACATACACGCATTACACTTCTATTCCAGTCCGAATAACATTGCCTTTGGAGATTTGAATGACCTTTTTTTACTCCAACAAACAAGCACAAAGTTGAACCGAAGAACTTGCGAATTTGCCATCAATTATACAATGCAAACTGAATATCAGCTGTTTTTTTAAGTGAATTCCATAGAACTGCAGCAAGGGCTGCACGGAAATGAAGCATTCGAGCTTCAAACAGCCAGAATCTGGTATTGAATGGGATCAGCCCGGGAAAATAATCGGATACATCTGACAAACCGAATGTACACCGCATAAATTATGAAGTATTGGTTTAAAAATAATAATAAGGGCAAAATGATTGATAACAAATTTGGATACTACTTTATCCGAAGTTCGATATTTGGCTATGCATTATTAATTACCATGAACTTATATACAGATCTTCGAAAAAGACGGAGTCCCCACCTCAAATGGTAAGTGCATTCACCCATAGTAAATAGCAACAGTCCTGATTGGGGAAGTTGAAACCTGTTAATGATCATGAGAACCCATTTTGTGCAAGATTTAAGTTTAAATTGTAGTTAGCCATAATTCACATCCAATTGAACTTTCGTGGCTCTCCTTTGTGTATTTATGTAGTCTCCCTGAGTATTCCAAAATGCATATAGTTGCACTCTTGAAAGAACTCGTGGCAGTACTATAAGAGATCCATTACAGAAGACCCAAGGCACAATAGTGTATTATTAGCCTAACCAGTAGATGATCTTAAACTGCTGTAACTGCGGCCTTTTTATTTTTCCCATTTTTTCCCGGTATGATAGCCATGTTTCTCAGCTTCTGAGATATTTCTGAAAATGAAGGTCTCCCTGCAGGATCAGAGGCCCAAAACTTTTCCATCGAAGCCTTCCATTCAGGAACACATCATGCTTGTATTTTTGGACGTAATGTGCCGTTTACAATTCCCCCCGCATGTTAAAAGAAGAAAATGTTGGAAGAGATAGCAGTAAAAAACTAAATCCATGAACAGGCCGAGTTCACATCAGAACATGTTGATATAATCTGAATGTAGAGTCGGAAAAAAATGCATACTAGTAGAACATCAATGCTCAAATCAGAAAAGATCCAAAGATATAAGTCCGCACTCATTCATCTGGCTATTCACTTCTCTTTCATTTCAAATAACAAACGACTTGGTACTTATTTTCGGAAATAATCACAAATGAGATCCATTCGAAGGTCAACACTAAATTCTTTAATAAAGAAACTGCATCAACTTAAACAAAAGCAAACAAAAATAAGAATAGTGTTATGGAATATTATGATTATGATTACAGGATCGTAATCTCCAAAATATATTATGAAATATTGGATTTATCATAATTAAAGATTTTCTAATATCTAATTATAATTATAGGATCATAATCTTAGTAATATTCTGATTACAATTATAATTACAAGATTATAATCTCTATAATATGATTATGTATAATTAATACAGACCTAGCTTGATGCTAGATAAAGGCCATAGAATTTTTATTATAAGCACACAATTGAATAAGAAAAATAGTCTTTTCTCTATATCTATTGTCTCCCTCTCTCTTTTTCTTTCTTATAGCTATGATTATTGTTTTGTTTGCCAGCCATCAGTTTTACCAATTTCCATCAATTTTACAATAAGTTATCAGCACGACTGCTTTAAAGGTAAGAAAATTGGTAAATCAATTATGTTTTATTTTTTATTCAATTAATTTATATCTTCATTAAAATACTAACAATTTACTTTGATGAGTAACCTATATTGCTTTAAGAGAAATAATAAAAGCAGTGATAATTTGATGTTTTACCCAACCGTGAGCAGACTTTAGGCCGTTAAAATAGTTATTTATCTAGTCTAAAGCTAGTTTAAAAATATATATTTTGGTGAAAAGGCACCATTAGAAGCAACCAAAAACGGTTTAAAAGCTTAAATCTTGGCTTTATTAGATCCTAAAGAGTTTGATTTACACACCGGCTAAGCCTTTCTTCCTTGCCACCAGTTGCAGCTAAAAATTTCTAAATCAAAGGAATCCCAAAACCTAAAACCCTTGAACCACCATTCTTGACGAATGGTGTTGTCCCTTGGTTGGATAAAGTCACCCCTAAAGTGTTGGTGAGGTGTCTAACCTAGCCATAACCTTGAACAACCTTGAAAACCACTAGAAGTGGTATATTTGCAAAGAAAACCTAGGGTTTCAAGACTAGGACTAATTTATGATTTGTCTAAAAAGTTAAAGGAATTTTTCGAAATTCAAAAGAACCATTTTTGACACCAAAAGTTATCAAATTCACTTGTGAATATCCAAATTTGATTTATTACATGCACATTTACTTAACACTTGTTGTGTTATTTACTTAATAATTGAAGTTGTCTAATTTTTGGGTTTTCTTTATGTATAAACTATGGCTAATATTAAGAAACTAAAATTCCATGTTCTTGATGTAAGTAGATTCAACTACCTGTTTTGGTGCTTGGACATGGAGATTCACTTAGAAGGGCTAGGATTGTCAATTTCCATCATCCCAAATGGTCAAGCCAATGGCAAAGATAAGGTGAATGCCTTGTTTTTCTAAGGCAACATATACATAAGAGCTTGAAGACTCAATATCTGTCAATGCGAGACCCTGTAGTTCTATGGGCTAGACTCAATAAGCGGTATGATCATGCAAAAACCATGATCTTCCTTTAGGCTCAACATGATTGGATACACCTGAGGTTGCAAGACTTTAAGTCTGTGAATGATTACAACTCGGCCTTGTATGACATTATCTTTTGCCTTGAATTATGTGGGACCAAACTCTCTTAGAAAAAACTTTTTAAGAAGACTTTGTCCACTTTTTATGCGTAGAACCTGATACTCCAACAATAATACAGAGCGCATCAATATAAGATGTATTTGGAGCTGATTTAATGCCTCTTGATTACTGAGCAAAACAATGAATTATTGCTCAAAAACCATGATATGAGACTTGCTGGGTCTAAAGCTTTGCCTAAAGCAAATGCTAGCTCTATAAAAAAAATAGCCAAATTAAGGGCTGAGACTGCAGATGTGGGCAACCCTCCAAAAGAGGTGACTGTAAGGATAATCACAATAGAAATCTAGGCCCTAATCATGAAAATGACAAAAAGCCCCATGGAAAGCAAGATGACACATGTTGCCACTGTGGTAGAAAAGGGCATTGGTCGCGTACCCCTCGTGCATCTAAACATGTTGTGGACCAACACTAGTCTAGCAAAGCCATGTGCATTGAAAGCCATGTCATTGAGACAGTCACTTCTAAAGCTCCAGTTGTAGCTAACACTACTCTTCAAGTCCTAGACTTTATTAATGATCATGGGTGAAAAATCCAAGAAAATGGATTAACCCTTGGTAGGACTGAGAACTGGGGTATAGGACCCACTTAGTGGATGGATAAACATGTTTAAAGGGTCATTTGCTTTATGTAAATCTAGCTAAGACTAGATCATTTCCAGTTTTCTTATTTTTAATAAATGTAGCTTGGATGATAAAAAAAGTCCCAAAGATAATTCATATTAACTAAAACTAAAACTTTTATCTTATATTAGTTGGTTGTATTTGTTTTTGCTCGACACCTGAAGATGTCACTCATGCAAAAAGGAAAAACTGAGAAAAAGTATAAATTTTGTCTTTTTACACAATGGAACAATGCATACTATCCCTTGCGATAAGGGCTTTTTCTCGACTGTGACAGTAATGCCACGCTTATACTACCAAATGGTAGTGTGTTGCAAATAAAGGATGCATTGCTAAGTGCAAAATCAAAAAGGAACTTAGCTTCAGAGATATCCTTAGGAATGGATATCACATTGAGACACTAGTTCAGGATAATGGAACTAGTCTCTGCATCATTTCATATAAGATGGGCCAGAAAACCATCCATGAGAAGCTAAAGGCTTCAAGTAAGGGCATTTATTGGGTTCAGATTTGAGCTTATGAATTTTACGCCACTATGTCCTGAAGACTATTGAATCCTTATAAGTTTAGACAATGGCATGATCGCTTAGGTCACCCAGGTAGAATCATCCTTACCACTAAGGAACACCCGTTAAAAGACAAAAAGGTGTTCTTGTTTATAGATTTTATTTGTGAGATATGCTCACAATGTAAACTCATCACTAGGCCTTCATTTATGAAGATGGATTTGGAATCACCAATTTTTCTTCAAAGGATCTAACATGATATTTATGGGCCCATACATCCTACAAGTGGACCATTTTAATATTTTACGGTTTTAATGGACGCATCCTGTAGATGGTCTGAAGTTTGCCTATTATCCACATGCAACATTGCCTTTACTTTGCATAGATAATAAAGCTCCAAGCACACTTCCTCGATTATCCATTCAAGAGCATCACGATGGACAATGCATGTGAATTCACCTTTAAGAGCTTTAATGTGTATTATGCATCACTAGGAATAAAGGTACAACAGTAGGTCCCACATGTACACACACAAAATGGATTAGTAGAATCCTTGATAAAACACATCCAAATCATGCTCGTACCATCCTATTATAGACAAAGCTTGGCAATTCCACGTGAGGCCATGCTGTTATGCATGAGGTGGCACTTATTAGATTGCACCCTATTGCTGGATTAACATAGTCCTCCATCTAGTTGATTCTAGGCTATGAACTAAACATTTCATACCTTTGCACTTTTGGATATGCGATGTAGGTGCCTGTTGCACCAATAAAGAGTACAAAAATAGGTCCCTAATTACATCTTGGGATTTACATTGGGTTTGATTCACTGTCCATAATTAGGTTTTTAGAGCTTACAATGATGATCTTTTTATTGCACGGTTCGCAGATTGTCATTTCGATGAAAAAGTGTTTCCCTCGATAGGGATACCTAACACTTCACTAGTTATGAAGCAAAAACTAGATGGTTTGAAAAGTATTTATCTTATTTAGACCTAAGGAATTTTAAGTGTGAAAACAAGGCATAGAATATCATGAAATCGTACATCCCAGCTCTGAATGCTTTGGTTAGGATTGATGTTCTCGATAAGTTAGTGCAAATAGATCAAGATGGTATACGCTAAAAATGTGGATGCTAGATAGGATTGAAAGACACTGTTCCTAAAAAATGAAGAAGGAGGAATTTGAATCTGTGTTGGATGAACTTACTCCCGTAGAGCCTAAAGTTAAGCATACTCCAAACGAGCATGATGCCCTTGAAGAAGCAACTTGAGACAAGATCACTAACGAAGGGAATACTGAATTTCATGCTACTTATTGTAATAAGATTTGGGATCGAAATGAGATCATTATTGATAGTATGTTTTCATACTCAGTAACTCATGACATTATGCATGATGATCATGAACCATGATCTATAATCGAATGTTATCAAAGACAAGATTGGTCTAAATAAGAAAAAACAATCATGGTTGAATTCACTTCCTTAGCTAAGCTTGAGGTTTTTGGGCCTATTGCTTGAACCCCCAACAATATAAAGCTCGTTGCATATAACTGGGTATTTATTCCCAAAAGAAAAGAAAATAACGAGGTTATGAGGTACAAGGCCTGACTTGTAGCCCAAATGTTCTCTTAGAGACTTGGGATTGATTATGATGAGACATATTCACTAGTAATGGATATGATCATATTTTGTTCTTGGTTAGCTTAATAGTTTCTGAGAGACTTGATATACGCCTTATGAAGGTAGGGATGGCTTATCTTTATAGTTCATTGGATTCCAATATTTATAAAAAGATTCTCAAGAGACTCAAAATGTCTGAAGCATACATTCCCTTAACTTATTTTCAATAAAGTTGCAAAAATCTTTGTATGGGCTAAAGCAATCTGACCGCGTGTAGTATCAACATTTATGCAAGTACCTTATTAGAGAAGGATATAAGAATGATCCTATCTGCCCGTGCATTTTCATTAAGAAATCAAACAACGAATTTGCTATGGTGATAGTTTATGTCGACGACATGAATTTGGTAAGGACTCTTAAAGAGTTGAATAAAATTGTTGAGTACCTAAAGAGGGAGTTTGAAGTTAAAGATTTAGGAAGAACTAAATTTTATCTTGGTCTTGAACTTGAGCGCAAGGAAAATGAAATAGTTGTCCATCAGTCGGCTTACATCGAGCGACTACTTAAAATATTTGATATGGACAAAGCTCATTAACTGAGCACACTTATGGTAGTAAGGTCTCTCGAACCTAAAAAAGACCCGTTTCATCTTGGGGAACCAAATGAGGAAGTACTTAGTCTTGTAGTACTATATCTCAATGCGATAGGGGCATTGATGTACTTACACAATGCATGGGACCTGATATTGCCTTTGTGGTAAATTTTTTTGACAAGATTCAGTTCTAAGCCAACAAGAAGACATTGGAATAGGATTAAGCATATCTTCTTCTATCTCTGTGGAACCATGGACTTGGGTTTATTTTATTTCAGAGAATCTACTAATTTGGGGTAGTTAGACGCACTGATGCAAGATACAAATATGACCCGCACAAAGCTTGCTTACAAATCGGTTATTTATTTTGTTATAATGGTACTGTCATATCTTATCGATCTACTAAACAGACGTTAGTAGCAACATCCACCAACCACTCTGAGATTATCACCCTTTATAAGGCTAAGAGAGAGTGCGTTTGGTTAATATCCATTATATCTTATATACACAATTCTTATGGTATTGCACCTATTACAGATTCACCCATGGTTATTTATGAGGATAATGATGCATGTATCGCACAAATTAAAGGTGGATATATTAAGGGATATAGTACCAAGCACATCTCACCAAAATTCTTTTAGACACATGAATTTCAAGAAAGTTAACAAGTTGACGTCAAACAGATTAGCTCCTCAAATAATCTTATAAACCTTATTTACCAAAACATTGCCAAGTCAATCTTTGAGAAATTCTAATGTGGCATTGGTATGAGGTAAGCATATAAGGTGCAAGGTTGACTTTTCCCTTAAGTGTCATGCCTTGAAAGTATTTACCCCTGATTTGGTCATTAGAAACAATTGAAGGGAGCATTATATGGGCTATGCACTATACTTTTTTCCCTTACTAGGTTTCTTCGACTTAAGGTTCTTAATGAGGCAATAAAGTCAGGCCTAATTAGGAAATAATGGTTTATCCAAAGGGGGAGTGTTATGGAATATTCTGATTATGATTACAGGATCGTAATCTCCATAATATATTATAGAATATTGGGCTCACCATAATTAAAGATTTCCTAACATCTAATTATGATTGAAAGATCTTAATCTTCATAACATTTTGGTTATGATTACGATTATAGGATCAAAATCTCTATGATTTAATTATATATAATTAATACATATTTAGCTTGATGCCTATATAAAGATCATAGCATTCACATTGTAAACATATAAAATTGAAGAAAAAAAAGTAATATTTTCTCTATATCTATTGTCTCTTTCTCTTTTTCTTTCTTATAGCTATGATTATTATTTTGCTTGGGAGCCATCAGGCTCACCAATGTCCATCAATTTTACAACAAATAAAGGTCACTTTCATTTGTTTTTATCTCTTTTAGGAAGTAATTGCTCTACACTCATTAAGTTGGTTTCTCAAATGAACAATAAGTAACAATACTAAATTTGTCAACATATGATGTGAACCACGCTTCGATAATGCTGGAGCTTGTTAAAACTTCAAAAAACTTTTGCCCCTGAAAAAGATTTTACAATTTTGATGAGGCCACTGCTTTTACACAAATCAATAATGGAGGCATCTTTGAGGTATTATTATGATTTTAGTATTGTTTTAGAGTTATTTATGATATTTTCCCTCATTGCATAGAAGGATGGTTACGCTTGCATGCTAAATGCTGAAGATCCAATTCTAGTCAGAAATGGGCTATCCTCACTGGAACCGCTGTTTAAGTAAGAGATAAACTTCGAAATGTGTTGAAGAAATCGCACAAATTGGCTTTCCCTTGAACATAGACTAACAATTCTCCAGAGGAAACCTACTTTAACATTTATATAAGAAATAATCATTGCTACAGTGGTTGGCCAAAGTTGTGAGTGTGAGGCATAGAACAACGTCTGACAAAAGAATGTTCAATTTTCGTTAAGTCGTCATAACCCAATGCATTTGCAGATCGATATATCCAATATGTATACTGAACATTTTGTCAGTGTAAAGTGAAGATCGAGTTGAAGTAACAAAGAATTCGAGCAGAATGTACGGAAGTTGTATAGCTTATCACTCACAACATACAAGATACAACAATGTATGACAGTTTCCAATAATAGAAGCACAATGCATATCTGCATAATGTTCTTCGCCAGTAACTCCCACATACCGATCCCAAAGGAGTAGACATCAATCTGAAGTGCAATAATTTATGAAACATGAATAAAATTAGTCTCTGGGCAAATAAAAAAAATAATGTCGCAAGAAACAAAGAACTCATGTCGAACAACATCTGTATCTGTTCCCAGTTGTCTATAGTTAGTATATCCTAATAACATTTCCGATACCATGATACTTTTACCACTCAAAAGCTCCGATGCCATACACGGTAGAGTTCTATGAACACCTCCTGAAACTAATGTGTGCAGTCTGACCTTTGATAAGCCCAAATCACCAATCCAAAAGGGTATGCATTCATCACATGAATTCCAACTCCATCGATCACCAGAAGAAAAGTAATGGTAACTGAAGACCATGGTAAGAAGAGCATATGGTAAAGGAAAAATCTCAAGCTGAAACTATTGCCGAGCTTCAATTGTTCACGAAATCACAGCAAGCTGACAATAACAGCTAGAATTATCAAGAAACTTTGGAAGAACATAAATAATTTACTGAATAACACCACTTCTCACCCCCTCCTGCACCAAACATCTTAAAGTTAAGAGTTGCAGAAACAATATATAAAACAGTATACCTTGCACACTGGAAACTGGGATTTTCACATTTCAAATTGAAATGTACAAATTTCTTTCCATGCAAATACTCCATCTTAAATTCAACGTCTACGGCTATGATGAGTCGCTTACGACAATCAAGAATCTTGTTCAATAACATTATTTTATAACAGTGATATTAAGAAAATATTACATTTTCCCTTGTTAGTCTACTATGAAACAAAAAAGGTGCATGCTAAGGCAAACAACACTTCTAAAACAAACTACAGTGAAGATGCTCAACAGGCAACTGGACCACAGAGCTATTAACATGGTTATCTTTCCTTCCGTAAAAACAGCGTCAAGGATCCATTAACCATGAATGTAGTAACAGTAGCTAAGGATCTGTCCAGACCATCACAAACTATACCATAGAAAGAAACAACATTCGGATTATGTAATGATCTCAATATCAAAGCTTCTTTCTAGAAATCCGCAATCTATGGCAGCACAAAAATATAGAGATTTGCAATCAATCAATATATGAGAAGCATAAAAGTATCATATGCCATGAGAGCTCTTGAAAATAGAATCCTTGCGAAAGACTTAATAAAATCATCAATTGAAATATATCCCACAAAACATCTTTTTATAACCAAACCTCTCAACCAGGATGCTTCCAAAGAGGAAAGAAAGAAGAGTAGCCAACTGGCAGGACGTGGTCTAGAGAGTTCATTATCGCTAAGTTATTATTTGACACCCTTTTATGATGTCATAAATAGAAACTAAAATTTCCAACGTTCAATTCACAAACCAACTTGCTTCCATTTAATCAAAATATTTTGTACGAATTTTAATTTGCTTTTCCCTTTTGTTAATCATCAAAGCTTTATAAGCCATTACATGCATTGAGTGCTGCTGTATAGAAAAAGCAATCACAATCAGCATATAAATATATATATATATATATATATATATATATATATATATATTGGGTCTTGAGATCTCTACGTCTTCATGCAAAAAGTGGGGAAAAAAGCTAC
>JBBYHM010000019.1:1325299-1340547 GCA_038381775.1 Adansonia rubrostipa | reverse complement strand
TTGAATTTCTAATTTAGTTACCTAATTCCAAAAATTCCTATTTTTACTATCAACGTTTAAAAAGATGATAAACCTATTACTAGGTATTCATTGGTCGGGTCGGACTATGACTAAAAACTTTTGAATTCTAAGTTTGAGTTCAAACTTAGCCCAGCCACAAGCCCAAATTCATTGTTAATCTTTTAATAAAATATTAAAATTTAATTTTATATTAATATTTATATATTTTATAATTAAATTTAAATAAAAATATAATTGAAAAATAAGCTAAACCCAGCTGTGCGTAGGTCTTGAATATTAAAGTCAAAACCTAACTCATATTTAAACGAATTTTTTTTGTCAGAACTTATTTTTAATGTATATTATAACCAAATGAAGTTCTTGCAGCGGACTTATGAGATCTTATGCAGTATATGTGTGAAGGCTTAACATACGCGACTCATCAAATATTGTTGATGCCTAGCCTTGACAATACAATCATTAAAAACTATTTAGAAACATAACTTTGATACATAATACATAATGATCTCATAATTATAACTCCTTATAACTTTTTTGCCAGCTATTTATGTTCCGTGGGTTTCATCCACTTGGTACATTATAACTCCTTATCAACATACTAACGGATAAAGGAAGACTTTTTATCACTAATGCAATAATGATATGTTTGTATTACTAACTGTATATCCCTTGTTCATTCTATTGACTCTAGAGCTTATCCCAATAACGGGTATATAAAACCAAGTTGAATCTTGGTTCTCTAAACAAACTAGAAGCATGGCCAGTTATGAAAAGATGTTCACAACAAGAAGTTGATTTTTCTCGTACATTTTTCTATGTAGCCTGTCATGACAGAATAAAGCTTCTAATAGCCTTGGAAACAAGACTTGGTCGGAAAGTCAACCATTTAGATGTTAAAAAGGCATTCGTAAATGATTTTCTTGATGAAGACATGTATGTCTAGCAACCAAAAGGCTAGGTTCAGGGTAATAAAGAAAAGGTTTATAAATTATGCAAAGCTTTTTATGGCCTAAGGTTTATAAACTTATGGTTTTTGAAACATGAAAGTGAGAAAACTTCAAGGTTCTGTAGATTGCGATAGGCTACAAGCATCGATGATTTTAAAAGCACTTCCAGTTACTTATAACTCCGATTTTTCATTTTTCTTAAAATTAAGTACCCATGTTTGACACTTGAATCTGTTTATATTCGAATATAGGTACGAAAATACGATTTAAAAACTCTTCAAATACATGGAAACACTTTAAAATAACTAAACATATCCGTATCAAATTTATACTTATATCCAACACACTCAAGTCTAAGTAACATAGTTTCAGCTGTCATGAACATTGCAACACAACAACCGAGAGGAGACTAAAGTAGAAATATGAACTCATCCATTAATCTTTATTCGAGCACTGTCGTCTGTACTAGTTTTCAAATGCAAAGACAAAACCAAAACCAATGATTTACAGATGAACTTGACAACTAATCAACTTTTACACTGTCCCACTTCCTTTAACATTCAGATTATTTTTATTTATTTATTATTACTTTTTTTTTTTGGTAAACCAAAAACCCAATTGAAGTTCACAAGTTGCAACCAGGGTTACCTCATAAACTATGCCAAAGCTTCAGTCATGATCGAACGCTGCAACAACTGCTGCTCGTAAAGTTGACGGAAAATATGATATTTGGCATCGTGATACTTCTTCACTCTTGGGTTTGTTGATGGATGAATGACCTGCATGGTTTCGAGAGTTCAAAAGACTGAATATATGTACCTATCTAAGATGACTGCTGCTGCTGTCAAGGACAACTTAGTTATATGAAAGAATAAGAAAGGGGAAAGAACACAACACCAGAAACAATGTGAAGGTTTTGCTGGTCATCTGCAAGTACCTCCTTGCTTAAGTTCAGTATTTGAGACGTCTACTTAACCATATAAATTAAGAGATCGTTTGCATTGCATAATTAACTAGAGATACATATTGAAATAAATATCTAAAGATCTGAACCCAAGGCTTAACCTAATTGGTTCATGAGGTCACCTTTTAAGTGATCGCATTCAGCAAGTTTAGGGTTCCAATTCAAGCATCTATAACCCTTTTCTCTTGTACCTGTGGCCTCTTTTGTACAATAGAGATATACATATATATATATGTATATAGGAAACTAATTTGGTTTTCAAACTTTCATATCTTTTAATAAGATTTATATTTATTTAATCCAACTATCATATTTCATGTTTTATTCTCATAGATCATGCCTTTCGAGTTTTTAGTAAATTAAAAATGTCTAATTATTTATTAGATGTAAAAAACTTTTGACTGCTAAATATATATCGAAAAATCAGTATTCCCGATCTATATGATAGAGATATCATATCGATCAAAACTTTACATACATGATGAGTACAATTACACTACTAAATCCAACTGCCGGTTCGTTAAAATATAAATCATATAAAAAGTTGTGTGCAAAACTAATAAACAATATGTAACTGGATCCCTTTATATCCAGTCAGATAAAAGCGTACAAAAAACCGGGGTACCAGCCAAATCATTAGCCCAAAAATTTGATGTCTAACATGGAAATGACATTTGTGATTAGTTGATGCCAATCAATGAGAGACAACTCATAGGCCAAGTATTCTTTCCGCAAGTGTATTGAGCAAAGCAAACAAGAGCACCATCATATGCAAGATTTTATGCATTGCTAATAGTTTCTTGCCTAAGTTGAACCACTTTATTTAAGATTTAAAACAAAAATACAGTTCACTTATCGGCAAGAGCTTCAACATCTTCCTCACGCATCTTTTCATGATAAAAGCACAAACTAATTGATAATAAAAACAAACTGCGATTACTTTGCATACCTGACCAGCTGCATTAAGAGCTTTCATGGCCTCACTGAGACAACTATACGTTTTAGAAGCAACTGCACCAAGAATAGCAGCCCCTAAGAGCACCGACTCACTTTCACGTGGAAGTATTATAGGGCAACCTGAAAAAAAAATATATATATATATATATATATATATATATAAATTTTGAGCAAATAGTCTCTCATCCATAAAAATAATAGAAAAAGGAATAAGAGATCTACGTCGCTCCGACCATTCACTTTTATTGAAGTACCCGTGTCCAACACATTTCTGGACATAGGCATTGGGATATGACCCTCCAAGGACTCTCTAAATACATGGAAAAACTTTAAAAATATTGAACTTACCTGTCATAGACACATACCCGTATCCAACACACACCCTAGTCTGAGTAACATAATAACAAATTATAAGCAAGAAAGCCACAAGTTTTAATCAACATGTGCCGAGGAATAACTAAAATGCGTTTTCTAAATTCAACGCGCTTCTAGATGACCCCTAGTTCGCTTGATTTATGTGACAATTACAAAAACAAATTCAAAGTGATTTTTACAACAAATATGATGTAAGAAATAACGTCTTTCCATACTAAATTTTAGCAATCACATAAAAATCTCAACCTGGAGGCTGCAGCCATGACTAACTACAAACTTCACTGTTCTTAAAGTTTCAACAATAACATGAAAGAGAATCCAAGCAACTGTAGAAAACTTTCATTCTAAAAGGTCTCAATGACAAGTTCGAACATTAATCTTGCCTACTGATGGGAGATTGAACATCTTATCCATGAAACTAATTAAGAGGGGATCATAAACGTTAAAAAAAAAAAAAAACCAAATAAACAAAGAAATAAACCTTACGTACTACCTACAGATATACCTAAAACAATAGTAGCAGTTACAAATACTGCACAAATAACAAGAATATATCCTCGGTAATCGTCAGTAAGCTCAACTAAGCAAGGGCCCATCAATTGTCGTCCACTAAATCACAATTTCAAGGAGGAATCTATAGGTTCCCCTTTACATGACAAGAGGGAGCAAATTAAAGGTGTAAAAACTTGTAATTATTGTTACATTCCTTGTTTTGTCAGATTCAAGATATTTTTATGCCCGCTTAATCCTAACTTTGGATCATATGTCTAGCCAACGTTCATTATTCATAGGAGATTATAAATTGAAGACAAATTTTCCTTTTTGTTAGAAAAAGATGGGATAATCAACATGCTATTTAATAAATGATCTGCACAAATCTAGGACATCAAATCCAAGGGTAACTAGATCAAAACTTATAAAGGAGAAGAAAAAAAACGTATGCACGCCAACAATGCCAAGTTAAACCTGAAATACTCTTGAACCATTGCCGAAGTAATTATATGTCACTCACCTTGTCCACTCGCCCTCTTTATTTCTCCTTATAGTTGTACCCAAAACTTGACTGTACAAAGGCCTTTATGAATTACACTTCATCGTTTTATTAAGAAGGTTTTACATTCAAGAGCTTGTTTATGCCTAGAAAAATTATGTCTTTTCCTCTCACATTGGTGAATATGTCCGCAACATGGAAATCATCATTCAAGTGCACAGAAAATAATCATCGGCCAAAAAATCATATACTCTACAAATAAATGAGTTTTATGTTGCTAAAGCCTCTAAGCATATTAAATCTTATTTACAAATAGAAAGATTAAAGTTACTAGTGGATAAAGTGTGTGCATGAACATGTATAGAGGGCAGCAAATGCATGAAAAAAATGTACAAACCAATAATATCTGCATGTTCTTGAATGAAAAGGGCATTTTTTGAGAGGCCACCACACGCAAGCAATGTGCCAACCTGCACAGGCGGAGAGACATTTTAATTAAGGATCTCAAGGAAGAATCAATGCCTGAATGCCAGGGAACCCTTTTCTTAAGTCATAAGAGCAGCAGAAACACATTCAATTATCATGCAATATTTAGATGGCCTTTAATTGAAGCTCCTTGCAAGTTGCAATGTATCTGGACATGAAGGTCTAGTGACAGTGTTTGGGACCAAATCCTATTGATATAGTACAATCAAACCTTACCGGTCAATCAGGCATAAATTCCTACAGATATTAAATCTTTGTTTCCCAGTTATGGTGTAAATTCAGAGTTTAAAAATATAAAATAAAAAACTAATTGAACCATTAAGCTTTCCTTAATCATCAGTAAGATTGGAGTTTGTTGTATATACAAGAGATTAAATTAAAGGAATTCAAGTGGGGGGCAGGGAGTGAAAAGGGGCCAACTTAAGAACCAGTCAGGCCATTTGCCAGCAAGCTGTTCTAGATCATCATTTGACAACTAGACAGGAGGCTTTACATATTTTATCACACGACCGAAGCAGGCATTACTGGCTGGAATGAAATGATTGCTTCTTAGTTGGTTCTAACCAATCTAATTCCATTTTTACCCATTAAGTCAGGTGGCGGATTAATTCTGGACCTTTCAAATTCTACGACATTATTAGGTGTTCTTAGTCCTAAGCTCAAATCAATCCTCGCTTAATTCTTCATTATGCAATCACTTAATTCAAGTGAAATCACTTTCAAGCTGTTTATCACAAGTGACGCTTATTTCATAATTGTTTCAACCAATAAGAACATTATATGGAATTGATGCACTGTGAGGGGGGAAAAAACTCAAATAAATCAAAATTTCAAAATTGAAATATGAATCTGAAATACCAGAGAAAGATCAGGAACTCTATAATGATTCAAGAATTTGTTTTAATAAAATTAACAATGCAAGGCTTGAGTTTTGGTTGAGGATGAACAGCAAATCCTAGTGTGCAAATAAATAGCAGCATATAATTCATAATAAATGGAAATCTGGAACCACTTAAGGCTATGCATATTCATAATAAAGAATTCTCCAAGTATCCTGGTATAAGATAATTATCCTCTCTGGACTGTCTTCTAAAACTAAGAACTTATGTTCATCTCGGAGAAATATTCTCCTGTGAAGAAGCATATATTCTCAAGAGAGTATAACCAAAAAAACCCAAATTTAACATCAATTTTACAAGATGTTTTTAAAGTTAAAAGTAATCCATTCATTGTATTAAAGATATCAGAATGTTGAGGGGGAATTAGCAAAAGTTACCATCTCCGTTTTGTGAATAGAAAAAATAGTCAGAAACCAAGAAAGGAGATCAGATTACTTTAAGGATATCGGACTTAAGAATATTACCGTTCAACAGCTGAAACAAACATATCTGCTTAAAATTAGTATAAAAAAAGGAGGATATGCATTTCTTGCCTTATGACCATTGGCATTGCAATGCTCCACAATGTGACGTGTACCATAAGCAATAGCCTGCACTGTGGCAAGGTATAGACGAGCTAACTGTTTCTCACTATTGTCAAGAGTCAATCCAAACACTACTCCTTTTGCTTTGGGATCTGCAATGGGAGACCTGCGCCATCACAATGGTCGAAAATTAAACTCGTAATGATATGTAGGAAGTATAAACTGGAAAACTCACAACTCAAATCTTTAAACACTTTACCTATTTCCATGGAAGTCAGGAAGGACATGTATGTCTTCAGTCAAAGCAGCAATAAACGGACACTGCAGCTCATGCATCATTGACTCTAACATATTGTTCAGTAGCAGAAACACGGAAGTATCTGGATATAGAACAGAGAACAGGAAGTCAAGCCAATGCCTGGAAGCAGAAAGAGGAGGAAAGCAACCAATTTCTTACTTTTAGAAGCAGCCTGATTTGCAAGTCTAGGAGAAGCAACATGGTTTTCAATTATGTAATCCAGTAATGCACCAGTGGCACTCTGCCCCCCTTCTGTAAGCCAGTACTCAGGTATCATCGCTAAAAAAAAGGGAAAGGGAAACACAGAATTGCCATTAATATTGACTATCTTCCAATATTAACAAACTAAGTGCATAACTTACATAATATAATACGAAGTCTCTCATATTATGCCATTGGGAATTAACCAAAGTGAAAAAGAAGAATGGTTAAGGAATTAGTTAACTTTGAGAGAAGTCTCTAACTTGATCAAACATATGAATCACTGTAAGTGTTTCGGCGTGTGTATGTGCTTGTTATAAATGGGAAAATATAAAGGATTTCTAGTTGGGAAGTGTTTATTTGACACTTTTTAATAAAGCCAGCCTAATAGACCACTAAATAACCAAGATTATGTGTTTTGAGAGTGTACCTGACCAAAATGGCCCCCACACCCCAGGAATAAACAGCTTGTCCCGTGATACAGCCATATGACAAGTAGAAGTGCCACAGACCAGCACCATACGATGGCAGATAGCTTCATTATCATTCACTGAACATATAGTATTTTCCACAAAGTTAAAAGATTATTGTTAATTAGGCAATGAAGAAAAAGGAGAAATGGTTCTCCATCAATAAACCTTTAGCTTCAGAATCTGTCTCAGGTCGACTTTCCATTACCCCCACACCACCAGCATGAGCATCAATCAGCGATGTCCCCACAGGTGTCCCAGCTAGCAGACCAAGTTCCTGAAAATATAATTTACCAACTTTAAAAGAACAACAAATTAGCCAAGACCTAGGGATCAACGATGAACAGAACCACGCTTCAAACCCACATAAAAGGACTGTGTTTGCATTCCTATTTCTAAATAAGTACATTTTCTTTATTAATAGACCTCAAGGGAGCGCCACTTGAAATCAATGTCAAATCTTCAGTACAAAATTTCTTGCCTTCGCAGCAGTAGGAGTAAGCCCAGAACCCAAAGCATGGCCAGGAAAAGCTACACTTCGTCCTGTCATTATAAAAAAAAGTCGGGTCATAAAATGGAACTAAAAGGTCAAGTTCTAAATTACTAATGAGAAAGCCAAAAAGTTCCTTTCATTCCATTTTCAATGTTTTTTGATACATTCATACTACAGTACCTGCATAACCAAAGTAGAAGAATCTATAACTGCTGAAAAAGCACTAACAAATTCATTGCACTTCTACATTAGATGCCACCGTCAAATGTTCTTCTGTATTTGAAATTTAGATGGATAGCAAAGTAGTATAATAGGTGAGTACATATATATATCTTGCTTTAAATTTTATTTGTCAACATACCAAAGAAGAAAAAAGGATAACAGGCCCATACGTCAGGTTTTTTCAACAATTATTTTTGCTGAACTACATGAATACATCAATTCTCGAGAAAAAAAAATGAAGTCCACCAATTAGCTATCCGTTTGATACTAAGTGGACAATTAAATTCTGCAATGGCAATTGTACATTATTAAAATTTTGTGAAAAGCAGAATCACAAAAACATAAGTCATATCCAGTCATCACTTTCTACACATCAGTCCATATTTCTACTGTGCCCAACAAGAGGAAGCTTATTACAGCAGTAAATTTCAGATATAACATCCAATATCTAAAATGTCATAATGGTTGACATATCAAACAACAACTACCCTTGAATGATCAAGTACCAACCACAAAGACAACTAAAGGAAATCAACCAAGAAAAATAAAATTTAAAACAAAAATGAAAGGGGAAAAAAAGAATTATACTATTAGATGAAAGATTCTGATTTACGTAAACAACTAAGGAATTGAAATACACACAATAAATGATTTTTTCAAATTAGTAGCAAGAGAAAAGCCTTCTCATGCATTTATAAACTGTTCAAATTTGGATTAATAGACTCTTAAGAACAAGGAAGTCAATTCTGCAAACAACTTCTATTCAACTCTTTTTTTTTCTCCTCTTTTGCTGCCAATCCATAAGTTAGAAGAGCCGAGTTCGTATTACTTATATCCAAGCAGTAAAAGAAATGTATAAGACACAGCATTCTTTTAATGGCAACAGACCAACAACAGTGGTCATCATAGAGTCTTTTACTTTTTAGCCCTAGTATTGAATGAACTTAGTATATTTAGGATATTGTATACTATTGAATGCGCCTTTGCTGAATGATAGGCTATGGTTAAGAAAAATGGAGTCCTTACTTCCAAAATTGATCATCGAAAGAGACTTTGATTAAGGGTTTTCAATTCAGCCACTCTAGAAGACTGAAACAAAGTATTTGAAATGCAAATTCGAAATGGGAATGTAGGGAGAGAAACGCAGATTGACCCACTTCCAAAAAAGCATATTCAGTATCTTGGTTCAATTACAGAAAAGATTGGAAATATTGATGGAGATGTCACCCACAGGATCTAGCATAATCGATAAAATGGAGAAGTACATCCGGGATATTGAGTGATTGCAAAATTTCATAAAGCTTAAGGAAATTACAAGGCAGCAAAAGGACCAGTAATGTTTTACAGTTAAGAATTCTAGGCAACTACATATCACCATACCCACCCATTCCCCCAAAAACATGCCCATTATACAATGATGAATATGTACAAGTACAAGGAAAAACAAAAATTATGAATGATTGCATATGGGAAAAGGTAGGGGATATCACACATTGAGGGTAAATGTGGGAAAAGGTTATTTTGACAATAGAAAGTTGTCTTACAAATGATCCAATCAAAAGACGTAAGCCAGTAGAGGAGAACCATGTCAAGAGAGGGAAAGTGAGAGGAAGAACAAAGACAATACGGTTGGAAATTATAATGAAGGACATCATTTCTGATATGCTTACTATGGACCTAAATAAAGTACAATGGTAGGATATGATCAACATCACCAACCACACCAGAAAACGGCTCAATTCATTTTTGTTATAAATCTGTTAAAAATGATCCAAGTAAAAAACAGGAAACTACATCTTAACGCTCAAATCCAACCAAAGAATAAGATCAAGAAATGAAATTCTACCAATCTTTGCATGATGGCCTTCGATGAGATCACCTAAGCCAATTTCCTCCCAAAAATCATCATCCCATCCACAAGCTTCCATGTCCCGAGAATCTTTATCATTCATCTGCTGCATGTGCGCATGACCAAGATATGTCCATTTGCATACTGTGGTGCATAGGCTTCGTGTGTCATCTCCTGTTGCTCTACAAAAAAAAAAAAAAAAGTGCGAAGCCAGTTAAATTCATTTAGGTAAAAGAAGAGCGTTATGCCTTGACATCAGAAGCTTATGAGGTAAAAGAGCAGCAGAATTAATGGACCTGTATGACAACCAATCGCTCAAGTCCATCCACCTAAATACCATTGACCAAGACTCTTTCAAATTTTCTTTTACCCATAAAAGCTGCAAAAATATTTGTTATAAATCAGTGTCTGCATAGCACACAAACATAGATAAACTAGTTTCATTTAAAAATCATATGTAAAAAAATAATAATAACTAATGAGTTCCATACTTTTGATTGCAATTGCAACTAAATGCCTTGCTCGGTAGACTAAAATCCGCACACATTACATTATTAAAGTTAATCATTAAGGCAACCTCCTCCCAAAACTGGCAGCAAAAACAGGTATTTGGAGCAGAAGTAATAATCATTTCTAATTTGCTATCAATTTGTACATCATAACCAAACCAATTTCCCAGGAAAAGATGTAGAAGATAGACAAAGCTAACAAAAAGAAAGCTAAAGCTAGAAGCAATTGTCACAAAACAACCTATTTTTCATCCAATGGTACATTTCAAACCCTAATGATCACCTCCCTATAAAATAAAATAATTCAAGATTTAAACTAAATTTTCAACTAAAAAGAGCACATCAACCAGAACCGCCACTTTAGTTCCCCCTCTTGCCACAACTCTTTCCCAGAATAATTGCCTCTTTATCCACAAGGCACCTTCTGAACTAATATGAAACCTATGTTCAAACGTAATCATTTTCATCGACTTCATGTTGCCAACAATCTATTTTTTATTTACAAAACTAACGAAAGGAGGCTTATGCACTATCTTAACCAAAAAAAGACTAAATAGCTCATTTGAGATTTGCTTCAAATCAACATCAAATGCACCTGCAAGATTCACGGCTCGCAGCCTCAAATTCAAGATAAGTACCAATATTATGTTACGGAGGATGCTTGTTCAGAAAGTATTTAACAAAAAGATGCAATTATATTACCGGCATGTATGAGTTACGTAACTGGGAGGAGGGAAAACAAACCATGCATCATCATGTTCGGTCCACACTCCACACTATGATAACTATGATTAAACTTATTGGCAAAGGGATAAAGTAACTTCAAATTCAATTTTTTAATTATGCGCATCAGAATATGGGGTGCTCCATCTTCAGAGTACATTTACCCTGGGAAGTAACTCAAAATTGAATATATGCTATGCAAAACCATTGGATGACTATTTGCATGGACTAGGTACCTTTGGTGGCTGCATCTCTGGCGAAACAGATCCACCACAGTATTGTAACACCGGTGAGTTACGAGAATTAATCTTCTCAGCTTGTTTCACAGCTCTATGGTCCATCCAGACTATAATATTTCTTCTTGAATCACCACTCCAAGAAACAGTGACTGGAGAGCCATCTGCATCCACAGCAACTGCAAGAAGAAGCTATATTTTCTTTAAAATTACAAATATTTTTACCCTTTCAGTCAAATATACGACACACACCACAAATTAGAAGAGTTCTCATTCAAATAGCATATTAGATAAGATGTTTTTAAATACAAACCAAGTGAACAAGTAGCTGCAAATCCAATGCCCTTCACCTGTTCCCCTTCAACATTTGCAAGATTGCATGCTGATTTTACAGCTGAACAGATTGCATGCCAAATGTCCGTTGAAGATTGCTGGTATAAAAAGGAAATGATTTTGATTAGCCCAAATGTAATCTCTCCCACCACCAAAACAACAACAACAACAACAATAATAATAATAATACTAAATGCAGTAATGTTTCTCCCAATCAAAGAAGTTGCAGCATAAACTCCGTTAAGAAAGTAATAGGATCATAGAAAGCTAATTCAGCCGATAAATTAGTCGGTTATATTTATGTGCCGTTTGAAATTTTCCAGTTCTTCTTACCTCAATACAGTCACCTTCTTTCCATATTTGTATTGGGCTACTAGCAGAACCTAGAAGCTTCCCTTTCTCATCAAAGAGACCTGAAGCAGGCAGTGACATATAAACAACAAAACCAGCAATAAGATTTACCATGAAAAAAAAAATAACCAACATTGCAAAAACAAAAAAATGGATCATGTGCCTGTTATATTATTAAATTGAAATTCAATAAGTTTTTCAGCTTTAAACAATCCTCCAACAAACAAGGTCCACAGAGAATCTGAAAATATCATAATTCTTAGCTCAGTTCATTGTTTTCTTTTTTTCTTTTTGTGGGGTACAAATGAAGCCATAGTCTGGGGATAGGGGAAGAATTGCAGATGCTAGAATTTGAAAGCTAGAGCTGCTAGATGCTACCTTTTAAAGATAGCTATATGAACCAACTCGGTTCAGTCCTTTTTTCAGTTCATTGTTGACTTTGCTATTTGCATCATCAAAAGTTGATCTAAACTTAGAACCAAAATTATAAAAGCAAGAATTATATTTGATAAAAAAAATATGCACACGGTTCAAATGAAACACCTCATCCACCAGAAAAAAAAAAATTAAGTTCATGATTTCATTATTAATAAATTTCAAATTACTCCAAATTGTTCATGCAAATTCACTTTCTACAAAGCAAGTAGTAAAAAAACACAAATAACAATCAAATGTAGCCTTAAACTCAGAAACAACTAAGACGGGCGCATAGCATAGAACATAAAATGGACAATGATTTTGGGAAAAAAAAATCAGAGAATATAAGGTTAAGCTAACGGTTAATCAAACAAGCAATCCAACAGTAAGCATTGCAATCAAAACTAAGGTCGTCAATACCGCACCAATGGTACTTTTCAAATAATTTTTCCATAAATATATAGCTTAATTTCAATTTTGTTCATAAAATATGCAAATATACCTCCATTACAAGCACACACATATACATACATATATATGCAAATATAAAAATTAAACATATATATAGTAAATTATTATTAATTAACTTCGATACTCTAAATTAATGAACATATTTAATTTTTAAAATGTAATTATAAAAAAAAAAAAGAAAAAACTCATGAAAAAAAATGTTAAAATTGATTTAAAAAATCAAATAAATGAAATTAAAAAAAAAAAAACATTAAAATCTTGTACCAATAGGTGCATGCCGAACGAGTACAAAAGCCAAAACTGTGTTATGAAGGTAACATTGCAATTTATCTTAAAATCGATTCTGGCAAGTAGGCTTATCAAAACCATGAATAATGATGTAATCATTAATCCCTCTGTCCTATTTTACATGTTCGTGTTTGACATTTTGGTGAAAGAATTCTAACTTTGGCCATTTTTTTAAAAACGTACAAATATCGAATTAATTAAAAAAAATTGAACATTTTGACACTTTAATTTTATTAAATTTATTTAATTTGATGATTTTATTATAAATAACGATCAAATTTGAGTTCATGACAAACATAATGAAAGGAAGTGTAATATATATATATATATATATAGAGAGAGAGAGAGAGAGAGAGAGAAAGAAGACAAAAGGAAAAAAAACGAACCAGCGCGGGCGCTGCCGGTGCCTACGTCGACACCGAGGAAGACGGAGCTAGGGGAAGCAGAGGAGGAGGAGGAGGAGATAGCAGCGGCCATTTCGAGGAACAAAGGGGATGAGATGCTGTGGGAACAGGCGGTCGGAGAGGATGGGGAGCGGGCTTTGGGATGAGGCTGTTGTTTTTGTTGTTGTTGTTGTTGTTGTCTTTGGCGGAGAAGCGGCGTCGTATCGGACCAAGTTCTCGCTTTTCCTGACATTTTTTTTTTCCACTCTTTTGTTCCCTTTAAATTTCTTTTTCTAATTTGTGTGTTTTCGAATGTGTTTATCTGCTTAATCTTCCGTTTGATTGCAATTTGCTTGCGCATCTAATCTGCCCTTCATGTTGCTTTTGACTAAACACAAAATTGGCTTAGGAAGAAATTAATAATAAAATAATAATAAGGGCAAACTTCAAAAAAAAAATCCATTTTAAAGACAATCAGTTAATTCTTTTAGTTTTGTCCAAAAAAGTTTTATACTGCTAAATTTTGACGTAAAATATTTATTTTACTCTTATCATTTTGTTCAAGTATTATTAAAATTTTTTAAGATAAAACGAACACTTTAAGTGACTTTTTAATGGCTTTTAAGTACAATTTGGACAGAATAAAATTATAGAAAAGCAAATAATAATTTTTAAAGCATAATTGTGTTAAGTGATTTTAACTAAAATCATAGGTTTTTTTTTTTTTAAGTTTACCCTAATAATAATAATAATTATAATGAAAAAGGGAGTTACATATGTTGGTAGTGGTTAGTTTTTTTAATTTAATAAACGATAAATTTCAAAAGCAAAATACTTGATTTTTTATATTAAATGACATTTATATCATTTTTTATGTTTTTTTATTAAAACTAAATTAAGGTGTTTTTGTTAATTCTTCGACCGAGTTAATATCATTTGAATCGTAATACTAAATTTACTTAAAGCATTATAAATATGAAAAACCAACCACATACACTTGTTATCATTTTTGTCATTTTAGATGTTTATCTATAATCTAAATCTGGTAATATACATTTATTTATAATCTATACCTTTATGCTTTTATATATAAAAGTATAAATGTGAAAAAAATATTTTTAAAAAATAAAATAATTGTTGTTCTTCATTATACTTTCAAATTAGTTTTTAACCCATGAGATGCATAATTTTTTTATTATATTTTTATAATTTAAATTTCTTTTTTTAATTCAATTAATAAAAATATACATATTTTTATGATCTATTATTTATAATTATACACTCATAAGCATAATTATATCTTGTATACTCTTTAATTTGATTGATTTATAAAATTAAAAAAATATTAAATAACAAAACTATATATAATATAATATAAGAAGAAGAAGAGCTAAATTGCAAAAAGGATAGCATTTTAATAAAAAGATAGCAAAAAATTTTAAAAATGTTAAAGTGCAAATGTTAAAAGCTAAGGTTGATTCCATCCAACAAACCAAGAGCCGATGCAATTTAATTTTAGACTTTGTGAAGTGCACTTTGTTTTTGGTAAAATTACAATAAAGGTTTGAACGACAAAAGTAATTTTAGATTTTGTGAAGTAAATTTTGTTTTTGGTAAATTACAATAAAGGTTTGAACGACAAAAAAAAATGGTTTTTCAATGGTTCAACCTTAAACATTTTTATATATATTGAACTTAAATTACCTAAGCACATTCACTAGTTATATGTATATATATTTGTTGATGTCTTCTTTGTTGGTACTAGAAGTTGGGCAAGATCCTGCAACACAGAAAGGTCAGGAGGGTGCCGGAGTTGGTACTCCGGGGACCCTCTCCGATG
>JBBYHM010000019.1:1274485-1297140 GCA_038381775.1 Adansonia rubrostipa | reverse complement strand
TTGTTTAATTATCACAATGTTTTCTCTCTTCTTTTTTTATCAAATATTATGTCTATATTTACTTTCTTTCACCATTAAGGTTTAGACCATTATCTGTTCAAAATATACAAATAGATAGAAAATGAAAAGAAAACTATTGGTTTATGGATATTGTAGAAAAAATAAGCATGCATATTGCAATGGCATGCCTTATGTCTTGATAGTTGAGATTTTGGTATTTAGCCTTATTCTATTATTTGATTGGTTCTTTTTAGAAACTTTTATTTTTCTTAAATGGAAATAGTTTGGTAAAAATGAAGATTTAGGGCTCAATTTACATGAATTGCATATTAGGCTTTAATCTCTTTTTTTTTTTTTACATGTCATTTGTATTCTATTTTTCTGGTTAAGAAGATCATATAAATCTCTTTTTTGAGTTTTTGTAGATATGTTTATGCTTTTCGGATTGGGTTTTGTGGCTAAAGAGTTAAGAGTAAACTTTTTCATGTACTTATTTTTTCAATAAAACGTTAATCACTAGAACATGCTATGAATTTTACATGCTTGACATGTGATTTATTTTCATCATGACAGAATTATTTATGCAAATCTAACAATACTAATTATATTTTTTTCTATTTTGTAGAATAATTATGTTTTACATGCAATTAGAAATAAACATGCAATTGATATAGTTAAAGATCAGCAATAATGTAAAAAGGTAAGGTTCAGTAGATCGGTTGCAAAGAAGCACACAATTTTTTCAATAAAGTAGCAACACTAGCATATATTATAGCATCAGATGAAAAGTTAAGGATTGAAGCATTCAGTTGATATCTACTTCAGCAACACTAAATATCTACTTCAACATCAAAAGAAGCATTGGGCTTTGCTATAGTTTCAAAATCTATTATTGGAAAAGCAACACTGATATCTACTTTAGCATCAAATAAAGCATTGGGTTTTACTAAAGCTTTAAATTCTTTAATTGGAGCAGCAACACCAATGTTTACTGTAGTATTGGACCAAGCATTAGGCACTGTAGCTTCAAATTTTAATGATGGATTGACATCCTTAGAGCTTGAAGATTTTAAAAAAGAATTCAACCCAGAGAATTTTGGAAGAGAATTATTGGGGGTTGAAGGATTGTCAACATTGAAATTCGATGCAAGCTTTTCTAATCAGGAGCTATCTCCATGGGACGATTTATTGTGTTAATCTATTTTACTTTCCTCATTTCTTGGGAAAGGCGTCTAAACTAGAGTCAAGACAGTGAGAAAGATCTAGTTTATTGTTATTATTTTGGGTTACAAATATTTGATTCGAAGTATAAATTCAATATAAACACAAGTTATATTATCAAAATTCTTTTTATCTAACAACTATGTTTAATTAAAAATCTCTATAGAGATAAACATCAAATAACTAATTCTTTTCAGCCAAAAAAATCTTTTAATAATGTGTATCTACATCTATATACACTATATAAAATAATCACAAGGATTACTTTCATGGGTGCCACATAGCAAATTTTTTTAAGTTTTTTTTATATTTTTATTTTTTGTAATTTTTTTGTGTACTTGTGGTTTTTTTATTCATGTTATTTTTTGTTATGATTTAACTCAAGGTATTATACATTCATATAAATTTTAATACATTAAAAATTCATTTCATATAGATTTTGATACTTTATGAAATCATGTCTTATTCATATTTTTGTATTATGTCATATTTTAATTATTTTGACTAGGCTATGCTTGTATGGTCTAATCAATTCATGTTCAAAATTGTTAGATCTAATTGACAATATTCAAATAACTCCTAATTTATGTTGCATGTCATGTTCATAGAAATAGATTTCTACTTAATATTTTCTAATTCAAATTTAAATTAGTAAATAAAATATGTAAATAATGTAATAACATGGTATCTTTTAGGTGCAATTTCCCTCATTGCCCCTTAGTCTTATATATACAATTATAACTAGACAAGGTTTTCTTAGGTCACTGGGTAAAAAGTGGTAGAATTCCTAACAAGTTTTAAAGAAAAAAGAGAAATCAACTTTTTTTAGAGAAACCTTGTTATGGCTTTTGGTGAATCCCATCAAGCAATGGCAGTAATTATGTCAGATGGTTATCGTTTTATACCAATAGATGAAGAACTTGTTTTGAAGTATCTTCCGAAAAAGGTAAAAGTACAATCATTATTTTTTGAGGTGATCCTTGATAGAGAAATCTATGAAAATAATGACAATGAGCCATGGAAGTTTTTTTTGCTAAGACTTCATTTGAAAAATCTTATATCTTCACCAAGCTAAAGAAGAAGAAAAAAAAAAGCAAAACAAAACTGGTCATAGGACTTAGAAAGGTCAAAAATCTGAACCTGTTAAGATTTTTGTAACAATCAGGTGGGTTTCAAGAAACTTTTTATCTTTAAAGTTAAAGGTTCTTGTTCTAATGTTTCCTACAATGAACATTGGTTGATGTACAAGTTTTCATTTCTTGATGATGGAGTAAGGTCTCTTATTCCGTTAACCTACAATTATATCTAAACAAGGTTTTCTTAGGTTAATTGGCCAAAATGTGGTAGAATTCCTAACAAGTGTTAATAGAAGAAAGAGAAATCAACTTTTTTGAGAGAAACCCTGTTATGGCTTCTGGTGAATCCCATCAAGCAATGACAATAATTATGTCATATGGTTATCGTTTTATACCAATAGACGAAAAACTTGCTTTGAAGTATCTCCTGAAAAAGGTAAAAGTTTAACCATTATTTTTTTAAGTGATCCTTAACAGAGAAATCTATGAAAATAATGATAAGGAGCCATGAAAGTTTTTTTTGCTAAGACTTCATTTGAAAAGTTTTATATCTTCACCAAGCTAAAGAAGAAGAGAAAAAAGGCAAAACGAAAAACTGGTCATGGGAATTAGAAAGGTAAAAAAAACTAAACCTATTAAAGATTCTCGTAACAATCAAGTGGGTTTCAAGAAACTTTTTATCTTTGAAGTTAAAGGTTTTTGTTCTAATGTTGCCCACAATGGACATTGGTTGATGCATGAGTTTTCCTTTCTTGATGATGGAGTAAGTTTTCTTATTACGTTAAACTTGATCTTATGTATAAAATTATATCTAGACAAGATTTTCTTAGGTTATTGGCCAAAAGGTGGTAGAATTCCTAACAAGATTTAACAAAAAAAAGAGAAATTAACTTTTTTTAGAGAAGCCCCATTATGGCTTTAGGTGAATCCCATCAAGCAATGACAATAATTATGTCAGATGGTTATCATTTTATACCAATCGATGAAGAACTTGCTCTAAAGTATCTCCTATAAAAGGTAAAAGTTTAACCATTATTTTTTGAGGTGATCTTTGACAGAGAAATATATGGAAAAATGACAATTAGCCATGGAAGTTTTTTTTGCTAAGACTTCATTTGAAAAGTTTTATATCTTCACGAAGCTAAAAAAGAAAAGAAAAAAGGCAAAATGTAAAACTGGTTATGGGACTTAGAAAGGTAAAAAAACTGAACCTATTAAAGATTCTCGTAACAATCAAGTGGCTCTTAAGAAACTTTTTATCTTTGAAGCTAAGGTTTTTGTTTTAATGTTGCCCATAATGGACATTGCTTAATGCATGAGTTTCCATTTCTTCATGATGAAGTAAGTTCTCTTATTCTGTTAACCTTGATCTTATATATACAATTATATCTAGATAAGGTTTTCTTAGGTTATTGGCCAAAAGGTGGTAGAATTCTTAACAACTTTTAACAGAAGAAAGAAAATTCAATTTTTTTGAGAAAAACCCTATTATGGCTTTCGATGAATCCCATCAAGCAATGACTAATTATTTCAGATGGTTATCATTTTATACCAATTGACAAAGAACTTGCTCTGAAGTATCTCCTGAAAAAGGCAAAAGTTCAACCATTATTTTGAAGGTGATCCTTGAAAGAGAAATTAATGGAAATAATGAAAAGGAGCCATGGAAGTTTTTTTGCTAATACTTCATTTGAAAAGCTTTATATCTTCACCAAGCTAAAGAAGAAAAAAAAAAAGACAAAACGAAAAACTGCTCATGCGACTTAGAAAGGTCAAAAAACTGAAACTATGAAAGACACTCGTAATAATCAAGTGGGTTTTAAGAAAAAAATTTTTCTTTGAAGTTAAAGGTTTTTGTTCTAATGTTGCCCACAATGGACATTGGTTGATGCATGAGTTTTCATTTCTTAATGATGGAATAAGTTCTCTTATTCCGTTAACCTTGATCTAATGTATACAATTATATCTAGACAAGGTTTTCTTAGGTTATTGGCCAAAAGGTGGTAGAATTCCTAACAAGTTTTAACAGAAAAAAGAAAAATCAATTTTTTAAGAGAAACCCGGTTATGGCTTCTGGTGAATCCCATCAAGCAATGATAACATTAATGTCAATGGTTATCGTTTCATACCAATCGACGAAGAACTTGCTCTGAAGTATCTCCTAAAAGAGGTAAAAGTTCAACAATTATTTTTGGAGGTGATCCTTGATAGGGAAATCTATGGAAATAATGATAGGGAGCCAAATAAGTCTTTTGCCAAGATTTCATTTGAAAAGTTTTACATCTTCGTCAAGCTAAAGAACAAGAGAAAAACAGTAGAACGAAATATTAGTCATAGGAGTTAGAAAGGTCAGAAAACTAAACCTCTTAAAGATTCTAGTAACAATCAAGTGGGTTTCAAGAAACTTTTCATCTTTGAAGTTAAGGGTTCTTGTTCTGATGTTGCCCATAATGGACATTGGTTGAAGCATGAGTTTTCATTTCTTGATGATGAAGTAAATTGTCTCATTCCATTAACCTTATTAATTATGAAAGTATTTTCCCTTTTCTTTTTTATAACATATTATGTCTATATTTACTTTCTTTTGTTGTTAGGGTTTAGACGATAATCTTTTCATATATACAGATTGCTAGAAAAAAAAAGAAGACTATTGATTTATGGATATTGTAAAAAAATATATGTACGTATTGCATTGACATGCCTTGTGTCTCAATGGCTGAGATTTTGGTATTTAGCCTTATTCCTCTCTTTGGTTGGCTTTTTTTAGAAACTTTTATTTTTCTTAAACGCTATAGTTTCGTAAAAATTAAGATTGGAGGTTTAGCTTATCTGAATTGCATATATAGGTTTTCATCTTTTTTTTCTCTTCTATTTTTCTAGTTAGGGAGATCATATCAGTCTTTTTTCTGAGTTCTCATAGATATGTTTATGCTTTTTCAAATTGGGTTTATAGCTAGAGGGTTAGGAGTAAACTTTTTCTTGTATTTGTTTTTTAATAAAACTATTGATCACTAAAACTTGCTATGAATTTTACGTGCATGATATGTGATTTTATTTTCACCATGACAATATTATTTATTTACACTTAATAGAACTAAGTACTTATATAATTTTTTTTCTATTTTGTAGAGTGATTATGTATTATGTGCAATTAAAAACAAACATGCAATTAATATAGTTAAAGATCAACCATAACGTAAAATAGGTAAGGTTCAACAGATCAATTGAAAAAAATAAAGAGCATAATTTTTTTAATGGAGCAGCAACACCAATATCTACCTTAGAATCAAACAAAGCATTAAGCTTTACTAGAACTTTAAATTCTTTTATTGAAGCAACAAAGCCATTAACTACCTTAGCATCAGATGAAGCATTGGGCTTTGTTGCAGTTTAAAAAGCTTTTGTAGGAGAAGCAACATCAGTATCTACTTTAGCATCAAATAAAGCATTAGGTTTTGATGAAGCTTTAAATTCTTTAACTGAAGTAGCAACACCAATGTCTATTATAGTATTAGACCAAGCATTGTGCACTATAGCTTCAGATTTTGATGATGGATTTACTGCCCAAGAGCTTGAAGATTCTAAAAAAGAATTCAACCCTAAAAATTTTGCAAAAAAACTATTTGGGGTTGAAAGATCGTCAACATTGAACTTTAGTGCAAGATTTTCTGATCATGACCTGCTTCCATGGAAGGATTTGTTGTGTTGATCTGTTTTACTTTCATCATTACTAAGGAAATAAATCTAGACTAGAGTCAAGACACTAAAAAATGTTTGGTTTATTATTATTATTATTTTGGGTTAGAAAGATTTAATTTAAAATTGTGCTTAAATTCAATACAAAATAAGTTATATTCTCAAAATTCTTTTTATCTAACAATTGCTTGTTTAGTTAAAAACCTTCATGGAGATAAACATGAATCTTTTTTACCAATAAAAAAAGGAAATTGCTTTAATTGCACTAATGCATATCTATATCTATATCTATATCTATATACACTATATAAAATAATCCTAAAGATTGCTTTCATAGGTTGCCACGTAGCAACTTTATATAATTGTTTTATTTTGTCTAATTTTTTTTGTCTTGTGTTCTTTATTCTTATTATTTTAATGTCATGATTTAATTCAAGAGATTATATATTCGTATAAATTTAATATATTAATAATTCTTTTCATATAGATTTTGATATTTCCTGAAATAGTGTTGTGTTTATTTTTCTAAATTATGTCATATTTTAATTTTTTTTTCATGTTAAGTTTGTATCATCTAATCAAGTCATGTTTAGAATTGTCAAATCTAATTGACACTGTTCAAATAACCCCAAATTTATGCTACGTGTCATGTTTATAGTACTTTTTCAAGTCATAAATCATATATAATATTCTATATATTTATATAGTAATTTGTTTGATTTAGATATTGCCACATTTTTCTACTCATATTATGTCCATATTATTTTTTATGTCTGTTATATTTTTATTGTTTTTCATGTTTTGTTCGTGATGTATATCATATTATCTTCAAAATTGTATGGTCTAATTGACAATAATAAAATAATTTTTAATTTAATGTAACATGTAATCGTGTGTTCATGTTACTTTTTAATGTTATAATCGTGTTCAATATATTATATATTTATATATATTTTGATGCATTAATAATTTATTTTATATTAATTTTGACATATTTATATATTAGTGTTGAGTTGTGTAATTATATTTCTAATTATAATATATTAAGATATAGTAAAAATAAATATTTAAAACAATTATATATAAAAAAATCTTTCACACCAACACATAAATAAAAAATTATAAAAATTATTATAAAATAATTAACATATATTATTAAAACTATTATACATTTTTAATTCTTTATAAAATGTTAATATAAATTAACCCCAAGCGAAGCCAAGACTTACCTTGCTACACAAATAGCTCATGTGTTGACGCATGTTAATTTTTTATTTTTTATTTTTTCATCCATGGGAGGGAGAAAAAGGAAAGGAGGAGAGAGAATGAAAAAATAAAAAGAGAAGAAAAGAAAAGAAAAAAGAGAAGAAAAAAGGAAAGAGAAAAATAAGAAAAAATTATTTGTATTATTTTTTGAGTGCTTAAAGTAGTATTAATTTATGTAAATTTTTACACATATATTTTAACACATTCATGAATTTGTGTCATATTATATTATATTATTTTTCTTATTTTGTCTAAATTATTTTTTTATATTGTATTCATTTTCTTTTTCAGTTCATTACATATTTTGAATAGATTAACATTATGATTTAATTTAGATAAAAGAATTATATATTTGTGTCGTATCTCAATTCATAACATATTTTGTATAACTTGTCATAGTGATTTAATTTAGAGAAATATTTTCGTGTTCATTTTTTTTATATTCAAAGCATTATAAATTTTTATAAATTTTACACATTAATAATTATTTTTGTGTATGTTTTGTTGTGTTTATTTATTTGTGTTGTGTTTATGTTATATTTCATATTGTGTTTTAATTATTTTTCTCTATTGTACTTGTGTCCTATCCCAATTCATCCAATTTTTTGCACAATATTATTACTCAATTTAGAGAAAAATTTGTGTTTGTATCATGATTGTTATATCTCAATTTACGAAATATTTTGCATAATTTATTGTAGTAATTTACCTTATAAAACAATTTATTTGTTTTTCTACGTATTCATTTTTTTTATGTGTTCAAAGTAGAATAAATTTATATAAATTTTTACGTGTTAATAATTGTTTATAGCATATGTATGTAGTCATATCATGTTTGTTTTATTTTTGAATTGTGTCGAGTTTTAATATTTTTCATGTTGTTATTATGTCGTGTATCAAACATCCAATATTTTGCATATAATTTTAATTTCAAATTCATTTACTTAATATAAAAAAAAAAACATAGAAGATTCTTTAAATAAGTGATTGTTATTTAATATGATTCAACTTGAACCTACATGATTATTAATTTAATTAAATATTTCTTAATATTAAAAATTATAAACTTGGCAATATTAAACACACTTACGTAAATATGGCATGGATAATATAATTGAAATATGATATAAATACATGTCTTAAATTTATATAAATATCAAATACTTTAAATATAAATATAATACGATTAAATATATAAATACACAATATATCAAATCTAAAAAGTTACCTCAGCGAAGCGAGAGAAGAATAATAGTTATAAATATTATTAAATACTTAGTTTTAACTTAAAAGAAATTAAATTGACAACTAGGGTCTAGTTTAGATATAGAAATGCAAAACTAACCCTAAAATCTCTAATTTGATAGAAAAAGGTTCAATCTTGACATGAAATTACTAACATGACCTTAAAAACTCAATTTTGATGTAACATTACAAAAATGACCTTAATGGATATGTTTTGACATGAAAGTGCTAATATGCCTTAAAAGACTCAATTTTGATGTAAAATTACTAAAATAACCTAAATGAACATGTTTTGACATGAAAAGTGATAACATGACCCTAAAGGATTCGATTTTGATTCTAAACTTAGCTAAAAGAGCAAAATACCCCTAAAATACACTTTTACTTAGAAAAATACAAAAGTGCCCCCATAAGTTCGACTATTAACAAAAATGCCCTTATAAATGCTTATTGGACTTGGAAAATAACTAAAATATCCATAGATGTTCCAACTAATAACTAAAATGTCCCTTAAATGCATGTTAATGAAAATACCCCTATAGGCTTGATCTAGTCAAAAATCTCACTTAACTATTTTTTAAAAACAATATGATAGAAAATAACATGGGTAAATTTAAAATAGAAAAGCCCAACCCCACCTTGGAAAATCTTTAATATGAAAAATTTATCATGAACAATAATGTGAACATAAAATAATAAAATAATAATAAAAATAAACCTATTCAAGGGTCACCTACCTGCCCATACTCGAAGGCCTACCTAATATTTAGGAGGATTTGAAAAAAAAAATATTAATAAGTCGGGCCTTTGACAAAGAATTTTAAGCCTAAGCCTGGCCTAACCCAGATAAGATTTTTGAATTATAAAATTTATATTTTTATAATTCAATTGTATTTATTTCATAATAATAGTTATAATTTTATTTTACTAGTTGTTAACTTGTTGAAACATTTTTATAATGAATGCCATGCAATACACTTTTAAAAGAGTATTAACACAAAATTGATTAAAAATAAATTAAAAAACATATTTAAAATAAAAAATAAAGATAAACATGCCTAAATGACCTTGGGTTATCCATTTACAAATGTGAGTAGGCTTGGACAAAAAAAACCTACCTATATTTCAAGCTGGGCTAAGTTTGGGCAAGCATAACATTTCTTAACACCTTCAGCCCAGCCCATGAACAAATCTAAATAGAACTAAAGAACATAAAGTAAATAAAATGAAATAATGGAACATAAGGTAAATAAAATGAAATAATGGAACAATAGAGAATAAAGTAAAGTAAAAAACATAAGCATCAACATCAACATAAAATAATAATAGCAACAATGAAATAAAAGGAAAGCAAATAACAACAAATATAAGAAAAAAATAAAGTAAAGTATATTAACATAACATAATTTATACAACATCAAATGTAACATTTTGCTCAAGCTTGACTGCTAAAAAAGTTGAAAAAACTTTGGCTCGAGCTATCACATAAACCTAACCGTAGGATCATCCAACTTTAAATTTCTACACATATTGAATGTAATTATAAATTAAACAAATTAGCAAGAGCACTAAAAGGAAACATTTTGCTCATTTTTATCCACCAAAAAGTTTCAAGAACCTTCAACTCAAGCAATCATCTAAGCCTAACTATAGGGTCACAAGCCTCTAGTTTACAATTTAAAGAAAATATAGCCATAAATTACATAAATTAACAAGAACATTAAAGAAAACATTTTTTTCTCATGCTTGGCCACTATAAAGGTTTAAAAACCTTAATCTCAAGCACATCATGTAAGCTTAAGCTTAGGATCATCAAGTTTTCCAAGTTATAACTTAAAATGAATAAAACCATAAATTAAATAAATTAACAAGAATAGCCAAAGGAAAAATTTTTGCTCATACTTGACTACTACAAAGGTTTAAACCCTTAAGCTCAAGAACTCATCTAAGCTTAAGCGTAATATTACAGTCATTAAGTTTTGCAGTAATAAAAAAACTGGTTGGATATTAAACAAATAAAAGAACATAAAAAGAAAGAAGAAGAAAATAAATAAGTAAAATTAACGAGATAAATAAGTAGCAATCTACCTAAAGAAAAGCAAGAATTTCCTTTTCCTTTTCCATTTTTCTCTCTTTTTTCTTTCTTTTTTCCTCCTCTTTTTCTCTCAACTTGCAAGATGATAAAAAGGTGGTAAAAGAGGATAAAACACCCTTTATATAGAAAAGTAAACCTAGCAATATTTGACATGATTATATGAATATGACATGCATAAGGTTAAAAAACATGAAACAACACGATTACTCTTAAAATTTATATAATAAAAATTATAAACGTATCAAAATTGATATAAATATAAAAAACTTTAAGCATGATTATGACACAAAAATATACCAGTATGGCATGAATATAAAAATTTCCAAGTCTCAAGAGAAAGCTTGGCCAAATCTCGCTGAATTTTTTTTAGTATTTTTTTATTTTACTTTCTAATTTAATGTGTGTTTTTATCCTATGTAAGAAAATGTAATCAATACCTTAGACCTAGTGATTTTAATAATGTATCTCTTACTTTAGGTAGACATATAGCCTATGCATGCAATACTAATCTTTTATATACACCATGCTTTAAAAAATCAGGACATAAATTAATAACGTGTTTGAAAATTTAATCTCAAGCCTAATTGTTTGGATACTTGATGGAAAAGTCAATTTTGAATTTTGGTTGGAAGAAATTCAATAAAAATTACCGTATGTAAAAGAAATCAAATAAAACTATTCATACGTACAAGTTTAATTTAAAAATGCATATGTGGAAGATTTATTTCAAAATTTCATATGTAGCAATTTAATTAAAAATTTCACATGTGAAAGTTAAGTAAAACTTTACATGCAAAAGTTTAATCAAAAGGTTTAATTAAAAAATTCTTTGTACAAAAGCTTAATTAGAAACCCACAAGTAAAAATAAAAATATTTAATTAATAAATAAAAATTTTGTATGTAAAAATTCCAATTGAAAGTTCTATACATTAAAAAAAAAAAACCTACTTGTTTGGAAATTCTATGTCTTAAAATATGACTTTTCTTTGAACTTTTACTTTTACAACTTGGTTTGTTTTGCAAATTTTAGAATGCATTTTATGTCTTAAGCATGGGGTAAGAACAATAGTGAATGTCTAGGATACGACTGATTGTCAAAATATTGCAAATTGAGGTAAAAAATGTCTAGCTCAAAGTGGGAGGATCTTTCCTAGGATCGATCCTTCCTCTCATAATTTTTTAAGTTTTAAGTTAAGGGATTGATCCCCTTAGTATAGCGACTGATCCCTTAACTATCCCTAAATCTTGATCTAAAATAGTCAAGGTAGGGGTTAATCTTACGATAGATCCCTTGCCATTTTCTTTAAACGATAGATCCGCAGACTACTCCTTAAAGTTGACTTGCACAAATGCTTTGACCTTTTTTTAACAATTAGAGGGCAAAAGATTGACCCCCCTAAAGGATCGATTCCCTTGGGTAACTTACCTTATCTCCACCTCACGTACTTCTGGGTTTTCCAAATATGTCCCTAAACACTAGGATTTGATTAGGGAAAAGAAGGAAAAGGTGACCTTACTAGAGGTGTTCATGAGCACCTAAGCATGGTATTAACATTATTAATGTTCATTCAAGCTCAGCACAACTTGAAATATAAGTTTTAAATTTTGCCCAAGCCTAACTATATTTGTAAATGAATAGTCCAAGCTCGTTTAGATCCTCCTATTTCATATATTGCTTAATTTAATTTTTATAAAAGATATTTTTTAAAATTTAATCTCTAGTAATTTAATAAATTTCTTTTATATAGTTTTAAAATATAAGTAACTTAACACAATTTTTAATGTTTACACAATAATATTATACATATTTATTTTTTATATGATAAAAATTATATAATGTATATAAATGAAAACCAATATATATATATATATATATATATATCATATAATTAAAAATAGGCTAAGTTGAGCCAGACTTAGATATTGAATATTGAGCCAAGGCCCAGCCCATTTTTAAATGGGCCAAAATTTTTTTGCCTAAGCCCCTTTTTTTAGCTTAAAATCTTTCTTTAAACCCTCCTAAATATTAGGCTAGCCTTCTGACTTAGGTAGATAACCTGGCCCATGAATGCCTCTAAACCTTACTATAGTTTAGGGATTAAGCATGGTTTATTCACAATGAGGCCCTAGCAAACTTTTATGTTTACACCTTTGATTGGAAGAGCACAAATCTTTAATTATTTTAAATAAATTTCGATGTTTATTAAAAAGAAAGGAAAATAAAATAAGTAGTAATCTAAGTAAAAATCCATATTGTAATTTTCCTAGGGTTTTATTAAGTGATTTTTCTAAGGAAAATTTTAAAAAATTGTTTATATAAAGATTTGAACCTTAGCCATTATTTTCTAATTTATCCAATTTTTTTTTAAATCCGTGTTATCAACATTAAAAATATTTTTCTATGATTTGGCCTTATTTTCATTTTCAAAAAAAAAATATTTTCTAATTTTTTAGCCAAACATATTTTCTCATACATTTTCTTTTTTATAAGAGAATAAAAGTATGAAACAACTTTGTTTTCTTAAACCAAACAAACAACTTAGTTTTTTGAAATTTTTCTAATTTTATTGTATTATTTACTTTTTTCATTTAGAATATCTTCAAAATTAAGAAAAACTATTAAAGTCAACATGCACGTTTTGTCAATTATTTTTTTGAATAAAGTTGAGGAAAATTGAAACTCTTATGCTATGTTTAGATAAACAATAATAAAAAAAAAGTACAAAAAAAAAAAGAAAGGTTGAAAAAAGTAAACTAAATATATCTTTTGTTTAGATAATTTTCTTTTCCCCTTAATTTACTTTAAATTGGGATTTATAAAAATTGAATATTTTAAGGGAATGCAATATGTAGTAGCTCTCCTCACTTTGCTTTGAGTTTAAAAGAAAATCCATTCCTTTATTTTACATTACTTTCCCTTCCCTAATTATAATCCAAACATAGGATTAAAGAAACATAGAGTAAAGAAGAAGAACGAACCCATTTAAAATGACATATAGTAAATGAAAATATGAATTTATTTCATTATATTTATTTGTTTTCTAAAATTTCAATTTTTACTTTTTATGTTTTTCTCTATATTATTTTAATAAATATAATGTAGACAATATTTAAAAAATATCAAACATTAAAACTTTATGACCAAATTGAGAAATTCCAAGATTAAAAAAAGATATTTTTTGAAATATTTTATGGGTTTAATTTTTTTTTTTTTAATTTTGGACCTTTTTGTTTGTCATTTTCCTTTTTTATTTAAAAGTTTCAGATTGTTTGTAAAAGAAAATTAGGAAAAAAGGAACCAAAATATATAATCTTTTCACCATACCTTTTTTTTTTTTTGCCTTTCTTTTGACAAAAAAAGATTAATCATTTCTATTTTTGAAACTAAAAATATTAGTTTCGTTAATTTTTTTATGGCGTAGACATTAGAATTAACCTAATCTTAAAATACTTAGGTAAAACTTCTATAATTTACTTTATTTGAATGCTAAAAACTTAAAACCCTATCAGTAAAACTTATATTGAAGTCACATCAATTGTGAATTTGATTCGATTTTATATCAAATTTGTTAATTTGATTTATTTTTTTGTAAATTTATTATTTAGAATATTTGTTTAAAATAATTTAGCTTATAATTTTTATATTGTAATTTGTAATTTCATAAAATAATCTAAACTCATAGGTCTATCAGCTCTAATTATGGTATTGTAATTATTTCCATTTGATGTTAATAGTTTGACTAGAGTTAAGTCATGAACAAAGTTTTTTAATCTTGGACCAAATTAGGTTCGTAAAAGTTTTTTGTAATAAAATAATTTTTATTTTAAATTTAATTTCATAATATATTTTGAATCATTAATATTTTAATATAAAATAATTTGAATAATTTAATAATAAAAATAAATAAAATTGATATTAAACCGCTCAAATCAAATGAGCGGACCAATCAGAACCCGTAGATGGAAAAATTTATAAAAATGTTAACTAGGCTTGGTTTGTCCAAAGACACAGCTAATTTTCCTATAAGGTATAACCACAATAAAATAATACTATTAGGATTACAAAAAAATACATTATTTTAAATAGAATATTTAATTATTAATAAATGAATAAATTATTTATTTATTAATAAATATTAATTTATTAATTTATAAGAAAATTTATGGCTTTAACCTTTGTACTTATAATAGCATTTGACCCCTTACGCAGGGGTTTTAAATTTTTTTAATTAATTAATTTTAAAAATTAATTTTAAATTAAATTTTATTAAGTTATAGTTATTTTTAATTTTTTAAATTCTAATAATATTAATATTAAAATATTATATTTTATTAATTATAAAAATTAAATTTATAATAATTATTTAAGATCGGATATGGATCTTAAATTAACGTGCTAGTTAATATGAAAACCAATTACATAAAAAATAGTATTTAAAAATAAAACAGAAAATGAAAAAAATTATTTTCCCAAGTGGGTCAAGTAATGAGTCCACCTGAATGAACGTCTGACCAACTCTTTTAAATACATTATTCAACATTAAATTAAAAAAAATTCTCAAACTGATATAGATTTTAAATCACTATAAATATGTCATTTAAAAAATAAAACAAAAATGAAAACTTATTTTTTTCCTAAGTGGATCAAGAACAAATATTGAATCAACCATCGTGAGAAATTATAGGCAATATTTTTAATTGCATCATTTAAAAATTAAAAATAAATGAAAAATTTCGAGCTAATTGGGTAAGAATCCTAAACTAACTTTGTGCAAATGTGTGAATAGTAAATCAACATACAAATCAATCACTTTTAATACTTCATTAAAAATTCTTCTATAAAATACATTATTAAAAATAAAATAAAAATTATTAATTATTCCATAATTGAATAACTATGAAATTTTATTTAAATATTTTTTATCTTTTAATATCTTAGGTAATTGAATTGAAATTAAAAATTGAATCACTATGATAAACTTTACATAATATGAAAAAAATTGAGATACGATAAAAAAAATTAAGACAATAATTAAAACATGATATAACACAGAAATAATATAAACATAATTTTTTGTTCCTACAAAAATAAAAGAACAACTAAACTCTTAATATTTTAAATACACAAAAATTAATACGAAAACAAACACAATTTTTTTCTTTCCTTTCTCCTCTCTAGAAACTTGCGGGGATAAAAAAATACAGATATTAAGATCTAAATTTTAAATATATTAAATATTATTTTTAAAAAATAACTATATTAATCAATTAAATTAAACTTTAAATTATATTTTAAAAAAATATTAATTTATATATTTTTTTAGGACTAAACAGAAAAAAATAATTATTTTATGCTTCGAACAAGGTTATTATTTTAATATATTGATTCAAACCGAAATTATACAATTATATTAATTAACCAAATTATTAATTTATCTGCGTAATGTAAGGATAATATGAAAATTTTAATTGATTTTTAATAAAAAATAAAACTCTCGTTTTCCGCTCAATGGTTCGTTCCCCCTTCACTGTCCAAAGAGGGCAAAGCTCATAAACCCAACGTCTTAAAGCAGCTGCTGATCGTTTGCCGCGGAAGCCAAAACCACTTCTATATCTCAGGAATCAAAGAGCATTACGACAATGTTTTTTGAGAAATTTTCATCATAAAAGAGGTAAATTTGCTGATTTTGGAGCTACCCATTTAGAGTAATGTTAAGAAGATCAAAAAATCTGGCATTTTATGTCACCAAAAACCTGCAATCTGTTTCCAAAACCCAATGTTCGGTTTTCTCATCTGGGAATTATTCCAAGAGCAATCAATCAGATTCTGAAAATGAATGGCAGAGATTGCTCAAACCATTTGACCTCGATGAACTTCGAAAATCATTCAATAAGATTACTCCTTATCAGCTTTCTAAACTACTTGAATTGCCGCTTGATGTTCCCACATCTTTAAAGTTGTTTCAATGGGCATCTTCCCAGAAAGGCTATTGCCATACATTTGATGTGTATTATGTTCTTATTGAAAAGCTTGGGGCAGCTAAGGAATTTAAGATCATAGATAGGTTATTGATGCAAATGAAAGAAGAGGGGATTGTTTTTAAAGAATCCCTTTTCATTTTGATCATGAAATGTTATGGAACTGCCGGTTTGCCTGGTCAGGCTACTAGGTTGTTATTGGATATGAAGAGTGTTTATTTTTGTGAACCAACATTTAGGTCTTACAATACTGTCTTAAGTATTCTGGTAGCCGGGAATTGTCATAAAGTTACGCCGAATGTTTTTTATGACATGTTGAATAAGGGTATATCTCCCAATGTTTATACGTTTGGTTTGGTAATGAAAGCCCTTTGTGCGATTAATGAAGTGGATTCTGCATGCTCGCTGCTTAGGGATATGACAAAACATGGATGCGTGCCTAATTCAGTCATTTACAGTACTTTGATACATGCGTTGTCAAAAAGCAACAGAGTTAATGAAGCAATGAAACTTTTGGAAGAAATGTTTTTGATGGGTTGCATTCCTGATGTTCAGACTTTTAATGATGTTATCTATGGCCTCTGCAAGCTCAACCGCATTCATGAGGCAGTGAAAGTGGTTGATCGGATGCTTCTCCGAGGCTTCATCCCTGATGGATTGACTTATGGGTTCTTAATGCAAGGGTTATGTCAAACAGGCCAAGTCGATGAAGCAAGGGCATTATTAAACAAAGTTCCCAGCCCAAATGCTGTTATCTTCAATACCTTGATAAATGGATATGTGGCAAGCGGACGGTTTGAAGAAGCTGAGGCAGTCGTGTATGATATCATGTTAAGTATTGGCTGTAAGCCTGATGTTTTTACATTTAACATTCTGATTCATGGACTTTGCAAGAAAGGATGTCTAGGTTCTGCTCTTGAATTGGTTAATGAGATGGAAGGCAAGGGATGTAAGCCCAATGTGATAACATACTCAATTTTGATTGACAGGTTATGCAAGGAAGGCCGAGTACTGGAAGTTGGTAATCTTCTGAAAGAAATGTCTGCAAAAGGAGTCAGCCTGAATACTGTTGGATATAATACCATAGTAAGTGCATTATGCAAGGATGGGAAGATCCATGAAGCACGGGAAATGTTTGGTGAAATGTCAAGCAAAGGGTGTAAACCTGATATATTTACGTTTAATTCACTAATATCTGGTTTATGCAAGGTCAATCAAATGGAAGCGGCATTGGAACTGCATCAGAATATGTTGGTTGAGGGTGTTATTGCCAACAAAGTAACATACAACACACTGATTCATGCTTTTCTTAGGTGGGGTGAGATCCAAGAAGCACTTAAGCTTGTAAATGAAATGTTATTTAGAGGATGCCCCCTTGATGAAATCACTTACAATGGCCTAATAAAAGCACTTTGTCGAGCTGGGGCAATCGATAAAGGCCTGGGATTGTTTGAAGAAATGATAAGGAAGGGACTTGTTCCAGGTAACATTTCTTGTAATATATTAATAGATGGCTTTTGTAAAGCTGGGAAAGTCAATAATGCGCTAGAATTTCTAAGAGAAATGATTCATCGAGGTTTGATGCCAGATCTAGTAACCTATAACAGTTTGATAAATGGCCTATGCAGAGCTGGACGTATAAGGGAGGCTTTGAGTTTGTTTGACAAATTACAAGTTGAAGGAATTCATCCTGATGCTATTACTTATAATACTTTGATTAGTTGGCACAGCAAAGAGGGGGTGTTTGATGAGGCCTGTTTACTTTTACTAAGAGGCGTGGAGTCTGGCTTCGTACCCAATGATGTGACTTGGTTTATCCTAGTCAGCAATTGTCTCAAAGACAATCAAAAGGAAAGTTTTTCAGCTCCATTTAATGTCTGGAAAGAAATTTATGCTGCTGAAAGATGATATCTTGTTTGGCTCTAGCGTCTGTTAGAGAATCAGAAAGATTGGACTTCGACTTGGTTCTGCCAATGTCCATATTTTTCCCTCCATTTGGTAAATGGGCATATTCTCTTTCCTTATGGCTCGTATAGGTTTAATTTGTCAACTGCAATTGGCTAGTAAGGGAATGCCCTGAAAGAAACCAATTGGTATGTTTGAAGCGTTGCAGTTTACAAGGGTAATTTTTAACTAATCTGCAGTACAAGTATTTGGACCTCCATAGACTGATGTTGTTAACCATTTAAATAACTTTTCATGAACCTTCAAATCAGATGGGTGAGTTGATCTATTTTGGGATCAGGTGACTGCCACATCTCTAATAGGTGTGCCTTTGTGGTGTTTGTTAAGCCATAAATTGTTTCATTCTGTTTTCATTTTCGAAACTCATGGATTTTAAAGAAGAATCTTTTATCCTGCTAATATTGACAACGTTTCATGAATTAAATTATATTTTTTAAACTGTTTTAAGAATATTCTGAGATACGAACTAGTTGACTGCAATACTGCATTGAACTGATTGAGTCGAAATTGAAGAGCTTGCACCTGATATGGTAATTTGATGGCGTGTTCTCTACTTTAACTAGAAGAATTGTTTCTATGAAGCTCTCCTGTATGATAATAGTGTTTTTGCTGGCTTAAGTAGATATGTCATTAAACCGAGGGATGGAGCCTGGGATGAAGGGTGGCCATCACCCTAGCTTTTTGAAAACTACATACACGGGATGCATTTATATTTAGGTCTAGTAAAATATATATTTTTTTAAATCCTTTTGGTTGCCCCACTTGGACTTTGCCTTAAAATTGCATACTAAGTTTTGGTAATGCCCGATTCCATTTTTTTTTTTTTTCACTTTTAATCTTTGGACTTTTAATTGTTCTAACAATAGCCCAATTAAAGAGCAAGAAGCGTCTCTTTGCAATCTACATGCTTAAGTTTTTTTTATTTCTTTTGCATTTTCTAAACAAGAGCTAATTATTTCTGTTTGTTCGACCTGTATGCCTCCTTGTACAAAAGTTTTGATCCCATCCCATTTGGTTGCTCCTCCTAATTGTCTTTCCTTCCCGCATTAAAATATTTTGAAATGCATTTCTGTTGTATAGCATTTTTTACATGCTATAATTCTTAGCAATTAACCTTATATTTTTCATAGTTTATTTTGCTTGTTAATGTTCTCTTATATGCTATACCTTCTTTTTGTGGCAGGATTTCTGTTCTGTTCTGAGGTTCGAGCTTGGGATTGCTGCTCAAGGCAATAGTGTACTGGCTCGCAAAATTATTCCAATGCAGCTTTGGATTTCACATTAAAATTTGGGAAAACTTGACTTAAAGGTATACTATCAACATAAGTTCACAGATTTATGCATGCAGATTGACATTTCTGGAGGAATGGGGAAGCCATCCAAGTTGTGATGAGGATGAAAAGGAAGGGTGGAAGTATAAGCTTGGGACTGTGTTTTAGCATTTGCTTGTCCTTGAGAAAATATCTATACGGTCAGCATTTTTATGATAAAATGTTTGTGTAATTCACTCTCTGTTGAAAATAATATGTGTCGCTTTATGTCAGTGAAGTTGGCTTCAATACCAACCATGCTGTAAAATTACAGAGAAGGCTACTCGATACGTTGGCTTCATTTTTTTTTTTTTTTTTTGCAATGCGTTTAGTTCACAGTGCACATATTCCCTTTCATATCATTGCAGATATCCTCGTCTAAACATTATGGCTTTTCTTATGTTGGTCTATTTCAAGCTTATATGCTGATTTCGATTCTCATTTTATTTCTATCTTTTGTAGTTTGATGCTGCAAATTCGAGGAAGCTTAGACCGAGCTTTAGTGAAGATTGTGGATCTGTTACTGCTAGCAATGCTTCAGGTATTAGGTTCTCTCTAGAAATTCATTCTTGCAAATTGGAATGAGATCCTTCAAGGACAACAACATTACTGCATGAATATCTGGTTAGTTAGGTTTGCACATTTGCTATTAAAATTGAATATGCTTTGAGTCTAAAGTATATCAATCTTCCCCCAAAATAACACCAGTTGCTCAGCAAGAATCAAACTGATGCAGCAAATTGGGACTGACAAGCTTAATTTCCTTTATCCACGGATGCTGGGCGTCCAACCCTACCCATATATGGCTACCATTTTTGTTGGCTTTCTTTAGGCTTTAAAAGCAAAAACCTTTAGGGGGAATTAAAAAATCTGCTTTCATTAATTGACAAAAATTTTAAAAAAAAAAAAGAAAAAAATAGTAGCCATGAATGGACATGCTGCTTCAATAATTCAAGACGCTCGTTGAATTATAATTCAATGCAAGATTTTCATAAGGAAACGGATTCTTAAAGTAATATTTAGGTGTAAAATCAAGTCAAAAACTTTACCATTATTTCAAGTCTTAACATATTGTTTTTGGTCACGCGAGTTTATTATAATTATTACTATTATTTTGTTGAAAGGGAAAGCAAAGATGAAATTGATAAAGGGAGCATATTACCAAAGTTCAACAATTTAATGATATAAGTAATTTGATTCAACTCCCTCGGTAACTTAAATTTGACAAATTTCTTGTTTCTAAATCCACTTGCATGTGGATCCATTCTTGATTTAATTTCTCAAACTTAGACCCTTTCTTCAGTCCAATTACTTAGGCTCGGTTTAAATAAACAGTTTCACTATTTGTAAATTTTTTTTATAACTCTAGATTGCTTTAAAAGTTGCTATAATGTAGATGTATATTAAAAAATAAAATAAAATCTTAATATTTGATTAAAATAAGCAAATATTATAAATTAACTTGTCATTTGCTCTGTTGATATTATATCAAATTTTTACTTACAGTGACCAAAATACAATCATTAATGAGCGTCAATTATATATCTATCTATATACTAATATTAAAAGGAGTGATTGAATTTGATATCACGAATTTAAGTAATATCAAGTCAACGAAATTACAAAAAAAATAAAAATAAAAATGAAAGTAATTAAAAAAAAAACCCTTTGTCTTGTAAAATTTTTAAATTAAATTTACCTTATACAAAACTCCTCTAATATTCATTCATGTAAATTTAGTCTTCTCTTTTATCCATTAAGATATCATGCACAAGATTTCTTATCTTGCTTTTTATTCACTTTCACCGATTATGTTGTTTAATATTAGTATGGATATTAGAGGATAAATGTCACATGCATATAAATGTGTCCTAAAAACGGGTATTTACGTAATAATTCATTTCAAATATAGTTAACTCTATATAAAACATATATATATATATTTGCTATGTAGTACAATTAATTTGTAACTTTCAATAACTATAAATATTGTTTATTTTTATGTGCAACTACTCTTTTTTTTTTTTTTTTTGGTTACTTTGCTTTTGAAAACAAAAATAACAAATAAAAGGACCCTTTAGTTAATAACTAAAATATTAGCAAACATATAGACGCCAACATAGAATCTCATATATATATATTGAACAAAAACTAGAATTATTTAGATTGAATTGGTCACTATTTGTTTATTATTTTCAAAGAAATTTTTTACAAAATAAAGCAATGGGTAAAGGTCAAATCATAATAAGAAACGGTCAAAAGTTATCAGATTGTAGTAATAGTTATAATATTAACATAATTAGCTTATATTTAAACAAAATCATATGCTGTCAGTCTAAGTATTTCGTTTGATTTTTAAAAATATATTTTAGTTTTTATATTTAAAAGTAAAAAAATAATAATAATAACAATTAAAGGACAAAAAACCTTTTGCTCAGTATGTAAAACAAAAGCAAAGAAATGTGGATGTTGGTGACGTTTGGTCAAATTGAAGGCTAATGGTCAAGCCAGGAAATTTGACTATTACTATTGGAAAAACTTGGCATTCTCCGAAGTTCAAACTTCAAACCTCATACTTAATTTATGCACCATATTTCAACTCATTTAAGCTTTTTATTTCAAATATGAGAAGCTGCTCTTTGCATAGTATGATGTACATTTTTTTTTTGTATATTTCAATGGTTTAACTTCTCTTTAATATTTTAATAAATCGGTTTAGAAATTATTTGATGAAAGATTTTCAATGTAAAAAGTATTGAAAATCTAACTAGTGTTAAGTAGAGTGATCATGGGTTAGGTTA
>JBBYHM010000019.1:1262762-1274385 GCA_038381775.1 Adansonia rubrostipa | reverse complement strand
ATTTTATCAATTAAAAAGTTATAAACGCATTGTTTTATAAATAAAAAATAAAAATTTACTGGATATTTAATTTCAGTAATACACCAAATAAACTTTTATATATTATAAGTTCAGTACTTAAATTTTTTTAAAATTAAAAAATTTAGCAGTTAATTTTTCAACTTATCAAACAACAGTGTAGATTTTAAACGTTTACTTCATCATAACTAGAATCTTGAGTGTTCCAAAAGAATCTATATTGGGTAAATTTCCTTTATGGTCCCTAATATTTTTATTTTTGATTCCGCTTTAATACTAAAATTTTGATTTTTTACTTTTAAATTTTTTAACCTTTTTAAATTTATTTTTTTTAATCATTCTTTCAAATAATTTCCTTAATATTGAACTTATGTGACCCAAATTGGACACTTTCCTGACATGTTACCTGGACATTTTTATTTAAATATTTGTTTAAGTATGAATTTATTCTTAATATTATAAATAAAATTTTTAAATATACAAAAATAATTTAAAAATATCACAAATTTTGATTATTTTAAATAAACTAAAAAATAAAAATCTCGTCATGTCATACCATGTGAAAGCAGTTGATTAAAAATATACCAAATTTAAAAAAAAAAAAAAAAAAAAACCTTAATTGTCGCTTTCCAGCTTACATATTGATGAATTCATGATTAGATTTTGCCGGCATCTTTTCAATTATTTAGAACGATATTTTATTTTATTTTTTAATAAAATCTTTCCAACAAACTTAGATTGCTTATAGGATTAGGTTACAATATCATTATGTTATTTTTAAAATATATTTTAATATACACACTGGGTTTACATAAATTTTATAATATATATTATTTTCAAAAAGAATCTTGACCCAGTGCATTACATAAATCGTACTTAATATTTTTAAAATTCTTCTTATGTAGAGTATTTAAGTGATATACCAAATTAATCAATATGCAAACAAAAAAAAAAAAATAGATTGCGACCTTGCAATGAAATTCTTGAAAATTTTTCCTTAAAATGTATTCAAAGGACTATAAGACTTTTATCTTAGACGCCAAGAAAGAAGTTTTCCTTTTAGATCAGAATCTGTGTGCTTGTTTAGTCTAATTTTATATTTCAAAAATTATTTCATCTATTTTCAGTGAAATTTTAAAGTTTACTAAAAAATTTTAACACATTTATAAAAGTAGTGAGAAAATTTTGCTTTTAATTTGGTTTTTGGATTAAATAATAAATAAAAAAATTGACAAATGTTTTTCAAAATTGAAAGTTGTTTCACTTAAAAAGTGAGTTTTCTAGTAAAATTCAATTTTTTAAAGTAAAAAATAGATATTTATAAATTATTTCAAATGAAATGGCACAAAAAAAAAAAACCCTTGATTTTATATTTACTCTAAAGCTTTTATTTGAAATTTTTGTAATTTCTCCAATTAAGTTGGTGTCACTTGATTCGTGATACCAAACTCAATCAAAGATTTTATAATTGTAAAGATAAAAAAATTAATAAAATAACATATATCCTTAATATATATTTAAAAATAGCAAAAGTTAATTTTAAAAATTATAAAATATAATGTTTTCTTAATAGTGTTTGTGGAGTTAAAAGCCTCCATAGCTAATTTATATTGTTAATAAAGTTTCTGACTAAGTTTAATGTTACTAAATCAAGTGATACAAACTTTGTTAAAAAATTACTAAAACAAGATTAAACAATATTGTAATAATTATGGAATAGAAGGATGTTATTGTCTTTTTATAAAACATATCTTTTATTTTAAAAATTCATAAAAACTACCTACTTTTACATGAAAAAAAATTACTTATACAATTACATGCTCCTTTTTGACAGAAAAAAAAAAAAAAAAACCGAACTACTTCCTCAAAAAAAGGGGTATATCAAATTCTAATGTATAAAAAGTAATTCTTTTAATTTATCTCATTAAATTTATTGATTGATTTATTTTATAATTATATTATATATGTTGATTCATTACTATTGTAATTCTATTTATAATATTAATTCATAAAAATAATTATACAAAAATAAAATTAAAAAAATTCCAAATAATAAGATATAAAAATAATGTAAAAGCTAAAAGTTTAGCATCTATATGTCAAGGCTCCACCCACTGCTCCCTCCACAGCAAAAACGTAGATAGTTTAATATATTTTTGGTACAGTTTGTAGCATAGTCCCTCCCTGAATCCAGAGTAAATATTGATTGATAATAATTAAATTAGAACTCCTGTTTCTACTTTTTAGAGTTGTTTATTGATGAGGTTAAACTTATATGATATCAGCCATGATATATTTTTATTTGAACTAAATTCAATTCAAAATAAAAATTTTATTTTTATTTAAATTTATTCATATTTATAAATGATTAATTTTGACTTGTTTAAGTCTATCAGTATTATTTTTATCTAATTTTTTTAAATAAACATATTATTTTTATTTAATTTTAGTAATTTATTAAGATTTGGAAACAAATCTTCCCAAGCATAACCGCTCTTTGAATAGGTTGAAATAGAAATAATATAAGAAAAAAATAAAATAAAATAAGATATGATATAAAAATAATACGAATATGGTATGAATATATAAATATGTTAAAATTTATATAATATGAATTATTAAAATATCAAAATTTATATTAATTATATAATATCTTAAATATAATCTCAATAAAAAATTTATAAATATGAGATAAATATATAAATTTTTGAATCTAATTATAGTCCATAGAGAATATGAGAACCCCTAGCTGACAGAGAATCTATAAAAAAGAAACCCCGGTAAAAATCTTTTTGTTGTCCCCATATATAGTGAGAAATACATTTTAATCTCTATATTATTAAGTAATTTTTTTATTTTTATTAACTGTATTAAATGAAATTCGTTGAAATTGTGATATAAGTTTATAAAAAAATATGACATGTAAAAAGTTATATCAACTAAATTTTTATTCAAAACTCAAAAATTTATTCAAAAACTCGAATTTATATGTTATATTTTATAAATCACTTTATCATTTAAATAAATTTAATTTAACACTATTAATAAAATTTTTTTTATTTGTTTCAATTTTATATGTAAAAGGATAGATATACTCAGTTCAAATAATACCAAAAAAAACTGCCAAAAAATAAACATTTTACACAAACACACGCAATCAAATAATACCAAAAAAACATGTGCGAATTTAACCAATGAAATCAGTTTCTGCCGCTCATTCCCCAAACTTGACTTTTTTGATTCCAATAATATGGAAGGATAGATAGATGAGATGGGATGGGATGGGATGGGATGGGATGGGATGGTATTGCATGGGATCCAAGTGCTTCTGGTTTCAGCAATTGCCAAACCAGATCGGCATTCGGCAGATCCCAAGTTTTTTGTCTTTTTCCAATGAAGGCCGGTCCGGGTAGATTGAGGCCTTGAATATTTCCCCTAGCCTTCGTTCTCCACCAACTACTGCAACCCCAACAAAACAAACCATCAATCCAATCCACCCTTCAATTCTAAATTCACGACCCATTTTTTAAATTTCCATGGATTTTTTTATTCCCCTCGAAAAATAAAAATAGAATAAAAAGGAAAAGGGACAGGAAAGGGCACTTTTAGAACTTCCAATATATTCGTATAATTAGCAATATTGCAAGATCAAAGTGTTTGCTGACAAGAATTTGGATGTAAATATAAAAATTTGATAATTTTATATATTTATATTATATTTTTTATTTTATTATAATATAATTATATTTAAAATATTTTATATTTATATAATATTTGATAAATTAATAATTTATATTATATAAATTTTAAAATATATATTTATATTATATTATATTATATTTTAATTATTTTATATATAATATTTTATATAATCATATTTAATATTATTTAATAAAAATAAAGTAAAAAATTAAAACTTAACTAAAAAATCCAAAATATGGAGTATACTTTAACATGATATAACTATTTTATATATTTATTTTTCTAATACTAAAATGTTTGGTCAAAACAACCGGGAGTTAAAAAGTAATTTTAATTTTAAATTTAACCATAGTTAACTTAGGTGTTAGGTGGGTTTGACTAGTCTGGTTTGGTAGGCGTTGGTGTTGGCGTTGGGTTCCTTCACTCCCTCCATTTTCTATTTCTCTCTCCCCTTCGCCTCAGTTGCCTTTGCCTCCCTTTTTAATCCCCCCCACACAATTCTCTCTTGCAACTCTCAAATCTCAACCACCAAACTCCATATTTCAAAGGATATCAAAAAAAAAAAAAAAAAAGAAGCTGAGAGATCTTCTCTCACGCCAGTTCTCTTCCATTTCTGCTTCTACTCCTCCTCTAATTAGAAACGCTTATGGATCCCTCATCTGCTTCTTCTTCTGGTTCCTTGAAAGTTTCGCCGCTCGATCTCATGTCAGCCATTATCAAGGGCAAAATGGACCCTTCCAACGCTTCTTCTGACTCTGCTGCTGAGGTAGCCACCGTCCTTTTCGAGAACAGAGAGTTCGTTATGATTTTAACTACCTCCATCGCTGTGCTCATCGGCTGCGTTGTCGTTTTAGTCTGGCGTAGATCCGGTTCTCAAAAACCTAAGCAAATCGACCTTCCTAAGCCTTTGCTCTTTAAAGAACCCGAACTCGAAGTCGATGATGGCAAGAAAAAAGTCACCATCTTCTTCGGTACTCAAACAGGCACCGCCGAAGGCTTCGCCAAGGTTTCACGTTATATTTATACATATATTTAATAATATTTTCTTTTTACTCTCCTATTTATTTATTTTTTTGATCATTATTAGCTTAATAGTTATACTTTTAATGTGACTCAGGCTCTAACTGAGGAGGCAAAGGCACGCTATGAAAAGGCGACTTTTAAAGTTGTAGATTTGGTAAGTTTAAGTTTGACTTTTCTGTTTATGTTTCCGAACTCGAATTGGTGATTTTAACTATTGAATTTTTATTTTGGTACTATAAATAGGATGATTATGCGGCAGATGATGATGAATACGAGGAGAAGTTGAAGAAAGAGAGTTTGGCTTTCTTCTTCTTAGCTACGTGAGTTATTTTGAATCATTTTCTGTTTGACTATTATACTTATATCTTTTGTATTCGAATTTGTGTGTGTGTATATGTATTTTGGGAAGAATTTTGTTTTGCTGATGTGGTTAATTTGGTAAACTTGTAGATATGGAGATGGTGAGCCGACTGATAATGCAGCTAGGTTCTATAAATGGTTCACTGAGGTAAATTTTAGTTGTAATTAGTTAAGGATGATAATGAGTTTGCTTTATATATATACACAGACACACAGACACACACAAATCATGATATTGCAGCTGCTAGAATGATTTAAAAAAAAAAAAAAAAAACCTTAGCATATGTGTGGTTGGGTATTTAGGGAAAAGAGAGGGGAGAATGGCTTAAGAACATGAAGTATGGAGTTTTTGGCCTTGGTAACAGACAGTATGAACATTTTAACAAGGTTGCAAAGGTGGTTGATGATCTCCTTACGGAGCAGGGTATGCTTCTTATTTTCCTTTTATCTCCCCCTGCTTATAATTGAATGCATTGATTCGTGGATTTTTAATTTTATAACTTTTATTTTGATGGCTACTTGGACGAAAATTGTGCTAATATTTTAGTATTTTGTTTTTCATGAACTATGATTATTCTTGTGGGTGTGTGCATTGCTTGCTTATACAGTTTTTGGAGTTAAATAATCATGAATTATTTAATTCAATAAATTGCTATAATGTGCATATATTAGTTTGGAATATTCTCAGAAGTTGCATTTTAGATAACCCACCGTTTCAGAAATTATATCATTACTTACCTATAGTAACTTTACTGTTTCTTGAGGGGAATGCTACTTTCAGAGAAGACGAAAGCAGAAATACATCTGTTTCATCAAAGAGCCCAAATATTCTACTTTTTAAAATATTATGCTTCAGCAATCTTTTAGTGCTGATTGCCATGGAAAACTTAACATACCTTTCAATGCAGGACTATAATGTGCATCTTTTGATAAAAAAATTTTTGCGCCTTCCAATTTATGAAAATTTTGAATAGACGTGGCATTGTGATTTCACAGTAGTGAAGTGAGTCTTGACATTTAACCAAATATTTATATTTATGTATTCAAATGTGCAAATAGAAATCTGCTGATGGATAAAATGCTTGGATCCATGTTGTAAAAATATTGTTTTCCAGTTGCCTTATATCCACTGTCATCATATTTTCACCACATTGGGACCCTATTCACTAACATTCCTCTTATTATATTTTGTAGGAGCAAAGCGCCTTGTTCCTGTGGGTCTCGGAGATGATGACCAATGCATCGAAGATGACTTTACTGCATGGTATTCATAACTTTAACACTGTTTTGAATCAGAAGCTTTTTCATTCTTTTTCCGTTATTATTTATCGAACTATCTTTCTCTTCTAGGCGTGAATTAGTATGGCCCGAGTTAGATCAGCTTCTGCGGGATGAAGATGATGCTACAACTGTTTCTACCCCATACACTGCTGCTGTGTTAGAATACCGTGTTGTATTTTATGATCCTGCAGATGCACCCCTTGAGGATAAGAACTGGAATAATGCAAATGGTCATGCTATTTACGATGCTCAACATCCATGCAGGTACGCGAGATTGGTTTTTTCAGATGTCCAGATTACCGTTTTGTTTAATATTCTTTGATAAATTCTAACTTTTTTTTTTTTCCTTTTTGGGTTTCTAACTTGAAGGTCTAATGTGGCTGTGAGGAAGGAGCTTCATACTCCTGCATCTGATCGTTCTTGCACCCATCTTGAATTTGACATTGCTGGCACTGGACTTTCGTAAGTTGTTTTCTAAGTCTTTGGCTGCTGTATAGGAAATTTTTGGTGTTGCTATAGTGCTACCTGCCCTCTGTATCCTCCTTTCTAAAACTAGATGCTAAGCGCTGCTCGTCTGAAGATTTCTCATCATAGTGAACTTCGTCTTCTCATAATTGTCTTCCTTTTCAGATATGAAACAGGGGATCATGTTGGTGTTTACTGTGAGAATCTAGATGAAGTTGTAGAGGAAGCATTGAGTTTATTGGGTTTATCACCAGACACCTATTTCTCTGTTCATACTGATAAAGAGGATGGTACAACACTTGGTGGAAGCTCTTTGCCTCCTCCTTTCCCACCTTGTACTCTGAGAACAGCACTGGCACGATATGCTGATCTTTTGAGCTCGCCAAAAAAGGTTAGACTCTTTTATGGATCAACATATCATGGAATCTTCTCTCTTTTTCTTTTAATAACAAAGCTAATTCTTGAATGCATCCATTTCCAGTCTGCTTTACTTGCTTTGGCTGCTCATGCCTCTGATCCAACCGAAGCCGATCGACTGAGACACCTTGCATCGCCTGCTGGAAAGGTTATAGGAGTGAATTTTTTTCAGCTTGGTTCTCCTTTTGTGCTGCTTATTGGTATGCTGATGCAACACCTTGCATTTTATTATATAGGATGAATATGCACAATGGATGGTTGCAAACCAGAGAAGCCTTCTTGAGGTCATGGCTGAATTTCCCTCAGCCAAGCCTCCACTTGGTGTTTTTTTTGCAGCAGTTGCTCCAAGGTTGCAGCCTAGATACTATTCGATCTCTTCCTCACCAAGGTAATCCTATTTCCTTATCTTCTCTCCCTTTGGCTTTGCAAGAGGAAAAACTCCATTTTGATACTTGGCTCAATTTTTGGGGGTATTTAATCCTCAGTTCTAGATCAGTGGAGTGTTAGAGTTTGCCTTCTTGGAGAAAATGACTACATGATAAAATTGTGATGGAGTTATCATATTAAGCATTTTTTCCCATGCATTTCCTATATTAGCAATGAAACACTTTTATTAAGAGTAAGTTTAGGAAATGCATAATAGATGATTAAGTTGGTAGCATTATGAATCTCTCATTTAGGAGACTTCTTCTATCTCCAATTTCATGCCCTATTCTAATTCTAATATTTTGACATATATGTGTGCATATTTACGATCTATAATCTTGTTTACAGGATGGCACCATCTAGGATTCATGTAACTTGTGCATTGGTTTATGAGAAAACACCAACAGGTCGTATTCACAAAGGAGTTTGTTCAACTTGGATGAAGGTACTCAGTTCAACATGTTTTCTTTTCCTTTTTCTGATCAGTTATGAGAGGTCAATCTTGGATGTTAATGAAAAGTTAAATGACATTTTTGAGGAGATAAGTGATATCTAGTTACTGGTTGCTAACTTTTTAGCATCCATTATTTCCTCTCCTCTAATAATAACTCCCTGTTGTTGTTTACATCTCCTTTTCATTCAACAATAGCACTAATATAGTTTTTATCCCCATGTGCTCCCTTTCTTTTTCAGAATTCTGTGCCCCTGGAGAAAAGCCATGACTGCAGCTGGGCACCCATTTTTGTCAGGCAATCAAACTTTAAACTTCCTTCAGATACTAAAGTGCCTATTATTATGATTGGCCCTGGTACCGGATTGGCTCCTTTCAGGGGATTCCTTCAGGTAACTGTTCATCTTTTATATGTTCATTGTGTAGAGTGAATTTTATAAACTAATTTTTCTTTTTTTTAATTTTTGTTTTCAGGAAAGACTTGCCCTGAAAGAAGCTGGAGCTGAACTGGGTCCATCTGTATTGTTCTTTGGCTGCAGAAATCGGAAAATGGCAAGCCATGCACTTTCCAGTCCTATGATTAGTTTTGTATTGGCGATGGGTTTGGGGATAGATTTAAAATAAAACTAATACTTTTTCTTTTCCCAGGATTTCATTTATGAAGATGAGCTCAACAACTATGTTGACAGTGGTGCACTTTCTGAGCTTGTGGTTGCATTTTCACGTGAGGGACCTACCAAGCAATATGTGCAACATAAAATGATGGAGAAGGTACTACTGCCCTTATTTCACCTACCCGCCATGAATTGTGTGATAGGACCTTTTTTGAAATTGTTTCTTTTGACAAGTTGCACATATTTCGGTTTTCTCAACCGGTAATATTAATTTCAAGCTCTAATCTAAAAACATTTCTGCCTTCTTTCCAGGCCTTGGACATCTGGGACATGATTTCTCAGGGAGGTTACCTATATGTGTGTGGTGATGCCAAGGGCATGGCTAGAGATGTTCATCGAGCTCTACACACTATTTTGCAAGAGCAGGTATGTTCATATATATTACATGTATATGTGATTATATGTATAATTGCTAATATGAATAACTGGATATGTGATTGCCAGCGACTGCCATTTTTGCAATTCTATACTCCAAAACCAGAAAATTTTCCCTGATTTTGACATTTTCACGTCTTTAGGTGGGAGGTTTGGCTCCCATTTTTAAGTAGAAAAATGTCACTTTCATATTTTGCATCCTTCCCTCTTTTCTGTTGATTAATGGTATACAGTTTGAAAGAAGAATGGTTGGTTGGCAGCCGCACAGATTTTGAGTTTCTTTGTTTTGCTAAGTGGGTGGACCAACTTTGTTGTGATTTCAGGGATCGATGGACAGCTCAAAGGCTGAGAGCATGGTGAAAAATCTGCAAATGACGGGCAGGTATCTACGCGATGTATGGTGATGATTACTATAAAAAATGCATAAAAATGGACATTGCGTAAAATATATAAATATACTATGTTTGGACGAAAAAAACCTGGAGAGAGAGAGAGAGAGAGAGAGAGGTTCTTGGTAGTGTCAAGAAATGTGGGATTGAAAAGGGTGGGTGGGGTGAGGAATTAAATTCGTTGTGTGTGTTAAGGAGGCCTGTGATTCTTTTCTAGTGTTGGGATAATTTTGGTTGATGTAATTTATTTTATATAGAAGACATAATATAATAGTGGGGGTAATACAATAGTAACGAAGTTTCATTAGTTTTGGTTTGTATTAAAGAATCGGCAAGTCGGTTCAAATGACAACCAAATGTTGTTGCGACCTCCTACATCTACATGTAATGTAACACTACTCGATGGACATTTTTAGTTTGGAATCTCAACGCATCGTTACAGTATTATTATCACTATTATTGTTAAAGGCTGGGCTAGCACAAATGTTGTCATGATTTACTGACTGTATAAAAAGGTTATATATTGACCATACCTCAAATAAGATAAATTTAATTTTTGTTGTTAAAATTATAAAATAAGTTAAAATTTCGTGGATTTACATTTCAGCTGATTTTTTTAAAAGATAAAGTTATTTTATTTTTTTTCATATTTTTAAATTGTTATCATTTTATATATTTTTTAGACATGTCATTTCATCATATGTTATAATATTTTTTTTAGAGTAATACTAAATATTAGGAATTTTTAAATTGCGTTTTTCTGTGTAAACTTTTAAAATGCATTTTATTTTTTGAACCTATTTTTTTAAAAAAAAATACCAATAAATTCTAAACAAGGCAAAGTCAATTTCGCCTGCATTTTACTCTGACTTTTGCTGTTACGAAAAGTTTTGTAATGAAGTCTTGTTGGAATGTTCAACGATGACTTTTCAAGAAAAACAATTAAAGAAAACAAAACCGAATGACTTGAACAAAACAGAACATTGTTTCTTTATTCAAACGAAAATTGAATTAAGAATTTACAATTGTAGAATTCTCAACACTGGAAGTTGAAAAAGGGGAGAAAATAGATTTTAAAAAAAAATGGAAATCAGGGAAAAAATAAGTTTTGAATTAGAGCCAAGGGCAGGGCACCCTTCATTTTCAGATTGAATGGTGGGACAGCGGAAGCCATTTCCACCATAGAAATGAAAATAAATAAATAAATATCTTTTATTTTATTATATAGTTTTTACATGTTTTGACAAGAGGTTCTCTTACATCAGCCAAAATTTCTTTATTTTCTAATTTTAAATATATATACATACATATATATATATATATATATTCGTACCCTGTTTGCTTGAGAATTGATATGCTGTATTTTCCCCAAATGCCAATTTTGTTTCATTACATCGATTTTACCGCACTTGGTTTTTTGGGTTCGTCCAAATTTAAAGATTCATCCAATTTAATTATTTTAAAAAATTAAATTTAAAAAATAAATGAAATTTATTTTTAAATAAAATCTAAGACCCGTTTGAATCTGATAAAAATTCAATCAGACCCTACCATTCAACAAATATTGTCAACATATAGTTTTTTTTAATTAAATAAATTAGGTGAATCCTAAAACTTGACATCCGTAAGATGTCAGCATATAATATCAGCACAAAAACTTGCTAATTATTATAAATCAATACCCATATATTAGAATGATCCCATAAAGCGGTCAAATGCCAACAGCTGTCCTTTTTTTTCCAAGTTGTTCAATCAAATTTCAAAATAGGTTTCTTACATAAAAGTATTTAAATTGTGAGCGAATATAATAAATAATTATTATAAGGAAACAAATAATTTTTTTAGCTTCTGTGATTAGAAATGACGATGGATGGTGAAAAATTTGACATCGACACCATACGAATTGTTTTTATAAATTCGAATATTATATATTTAAATATTTAATTTACTATTTGTAATAAATTTAAAACAGATTTTGTATATAAATTATTGAATATCTATTATTTAAATATGCTTTAATTTTGATTGTCAAATATCTAAAT
>JBBYHM010000019.1:1216669-1236384 GCA_038381775.1 Adansonia rubrostipa | reverse complement strand
TAGCACTTCTTTACTACTAGAAATCATGTAAAATAGTTAACAAACTTATTCTCACAATCAGGATCCAAGTTAATGATAAAAATTCTACTCGAAACTTCTCTTTTGAAATTTCAACAATAGAATTTAAAAAATTTAAATTCAAAATTCTTTTAATTAAGAAAATTTCTAAAATAAAAGATAAAACCTTTCTAAGTTTCAAAACAAATTTTAATTTCAAAAATGATCCTGATAGTCTTTAATGATTTCTATGATAGATATTCCTCCCACTTTCCTTTGGTTTCATTGACTTTATGAAACCTTAAATGGTTATAAAAATATAATTTATTGAACACAAATCTAACCACCATATGTTATTAGGAACATTACTAAAACAGATTTATACAAAATGAGTTTACCTTTATTTTCGAGTCCCTTTTATACTTTAGGCAATTTTTCTTTATGTATCTGAATTAAAACAAAATAAAGGACTTGATGCCATTTTCTTTATTGGCATTTTTCCCTTTTTCACCTTTATTGCTTATTTATCACTTTTTACCTTGAGTCACTAGGCTAACTGAATCTAGTTTCTCATTTTTTAATCTCTTTTCCTCTTGAACACACATAACGGAAAGTTCGTTGATAGACCATTTTCTTTTTATGTGTTTCTCATGGTCATACTCATTAGAAAAAAGTTGAATATGAAAGTGATAAGCAATTTACTCGAAAAAACTCCATTCTGAAGATTTAAGTTGAACAACAATATCTCTCAAATCCCATAATGTGCTCATTCATAATTTGAGAATTGTTGTACTTTATTCCTGAAAGCTTCCTTATTAGGGTGAAAGCCAAAACTTTATCAGATTTAACAATTTGGTCGTTAGTAACTTTGCAATAATCCTTGACCTTATAGCAATTAGAATGAAATCACAAATTGATTTACTAATATAGATTTGATGTACTAATATAGAGTTGATGTACATTATCCTTAAATGGTTAGATTGCTCCCATTGTACTTCAAAATCTTATTTTTTGGTGCACTTTATTCATTGAGGACAAGTTGTCTACCCGACACACTAAGCCAGGGTCTTTACACCCAAAATAGCTTAATTTACTCTTTTATTAGAGTAAATTTTCATCATCGAATAGCATTTCATTCTAGTAGCTTTATTAATCATAATAGTAAAAATTACTGTAAAATGTAAGTAATTATTCTTTAATTGAATAAAATACTTTATATTCAAATGTAAATCCAAACCTTCCTGTGGGTAGATGTGCATAATCTATATGAATTTACATAACTTTAATAATAAAACAATAACTTTAAAATACTAAAATTAAATAATCTATACCTGTGGGTCTAGGAAAATTTAACTTTAATGTTATATTGTTTTATCCTTTAACTATTTTACAAAATTAATTATTTCCCTGTGGGGCCAAATAACTAATTTTAATGGTCTAATACTTTATAGATGTTATTTTCTTTATGTAGTTTTAAATAACTACTACTTTATCTAAATCAATTAACTAAAGATGCTGTGGCTACTCTTAAATTAATAATTTAGAACTTAATAATAACATCCAACATATGCATAAAACTTATTGCATATTACAATATTCTTTATCGATGTCATTTTCTTATTTAGTTATTGAAAGGAAACTTTATTTTAAATAACTAATAATTGTCATCTAAATCAACCAACTTAAGATGCTGTGGCTACTCTTAAGCTAGCAATTTAGAACTTTAATAATGATATTCCTAATATATGCAGAATTCTTTATTGCATATTAATAATTGCAGTGGAATATAATATTAAATCATGTTAACTTATTGCAATTATAGCATAAATAATTACATATTAATGTCATCATCCGTATGTAGTTATTCAAAGAAAATTTTATTTTAAATAACTACTAATTTCACTAAGTCAATCAATTTAAGATGTTATGACTATTCCCAAGCAGTTAATTTTGATTCTTTATAATGACATAATATACTTATACCATAAATAATTGCATACATGATTTAATAACTCAGATATATACTAAATAAATTTATGGCATAAAACTTTATTTATGTTTACTGTACATAGCTATTTGAAGAAAAATTTCTTATTTTAAATAACTACCAATTTATCTAAATCATATAATTTAAAATGCTTTAGCTAATGCCAAGTTAGTGATTTAGATCCTTAATAACATCAATTCTTTATTTAGTAAAAATTTAGATACTATAACAGAATTTTTTTTTAATTGTAATGTTATAACTGATTTAAAAATATCATGACATAATATATGACATGCATCCTTAAGTCACATGAAAATATGCATAAGATCAGAATGTATTTTTTTCGTAATATATAGATGTGCACATTTACATTGTAATTTCAACAACAAACTTTATCATACATATATGCACTTAATATTTAGATTGAGAGTATGAATTTTGGACACTATCTAGGGAGAGTACATATTGCCAAAATATTCCCAACATGTCAAAATATGTTGTCATGAAATAAAAATCATAGACTTTTTATGCATAAACATATTTATTATTTAATTAAACACTAATATTAAATAATAAATACTTTATGTGACCTAAAAAATTCATAAAATCACAAAAAAATAAAAAATCATAAAATATTTAAGTCTGAAAAAATCGAAACCAAAACGGCCTCGAGTCATGTGCGTGGACTTCGTTTGGATTTCGTCCCAGGCTTTTTTCATCCTCCAGCTGGGTCGGGCACGACCCGACTGGATTTTTCTGACCCAAGTCGGGTATGCTTCTTCTTTTTGCTCATAATTTCGTGTTTTTAAGCCATATATTATATAATTAAAGGCCTAAAAGCATGAGTTTATACTAGATTTACATGACCCATGGATCAATTTTGATCAAAAACACAAAAATCATCATCAAACATTCAAGATTACTTGAATTCTATAAAACAATATTAGACCCGTTCCAATATACTATAAAATTTTCTTATTTTATTCATCTTTATTTTAATCTTAGGGTTTAGTAATATAGATAAACGATTAATCTATTAAAACCCTCTAACAATTTTGATTTTACATGAACTAATCAAAAATTTTTGTGATTAAATTTTATATGCAAAATATGCATACAAATTCATAGTATATTCATGAAATATATTTCGATGCATAAATACAAATTACAAAATTAATTATAGAATGTTAAAAATTCAATTTCATGCTTTTACTATATTTATTATAACTCGTTTATCCTTAATACGAATTATTTAATTGCAGAAACAATATATCCATAAAAAAATTGGTCTTTAACGAATCTCGTTGGATGATCTGAAGAACAAGATTAGAAAGCCTAGCTTTGATGCCACATGTAATAATTTAAATAAAACGTACCTCTAGCCATTGTTGATCAAGAACCCAAACTCGCTCCAAATATACGAAGATGAACACCCCGTATAAGCCTTCTAGTCTATATCTTTTTCTTGATAATTACCTTATGATGGTGTACAAGCAATTTATATAGACTAGACTAGGGACCTACACTGGCAGACTAATTAGAGTTGTATCATACCATCAAAGAGCTTGTATTCTAATTGGGTATTGAAGTAGAGTTTAACTCTTATCATTAGAGTAGTTAAACTGAATATGATTTACTTTATAATTTTACTTTAATAATTTGATTTAATTATCTTGATCAATTTATTATCATGTGTACTACATAAAGTCTAACAGAGAAAGATCATTATATTTGTTTTGTTCGTTCACGTTCATAGGCAAATTTATTTAAAGATCAACTAACAAATGGTTAAAGTTTATTTATCGATCAAAAATTATAATATAATAACATTATTTCATTCATTTGTTGTTATATTTACTAAAATTTATAATTGACTTTTTATTTATTTATTTGAGTTGTATAACTTATTCCAATATTTTGGATCTTTTTAACAACCGGAAGGAACCTAGAAAAAGTTTCAAACAAACAGATACGGTCACAATTCCAACATAACACATTCCAAAAGTGTTTTGCTCGATTAATCTTTACTTATTGGCCGAATTAAGAATCCAATTTTTGACAGCTCGAGTAAACTAAAGGTTACAGTTGATTTATTCATGGTATGTACCTTTTCTGGTCTAAAAGATTCCGAGCTTTTCAGGGTTTGTATAAATCAATGGTCTTTTTTTTTTTTTTTGGGGTACTGATTTGATTTTTCCCATTAGCATCTGATGCTCCATCTTTTTCTTGTTTTGTCACTTCGAAATTAACATCCATTGGCTACCATTGATGAAGAAGAATAGGCACTCATAATCATAGGGGCCACAAGAATAGGGCTACATTTAGAATTTTGGTGGGATATTTATATAGTCTGATTCGATCAAATGTTCATTTCAGTTCACTGCTTTGGTGGGCATAACTTAAGCACATCCTGATTGAATCCAGGTCATATACCAGCAATTTGTTAGCAACTTTGCAGCTAGAAGAAGTGGGTACATTTGAAACTTAGCTCCCTTGATTTATAAACTTATTTTTAAGAAATAATATTGAGTAAATTTAGTTCAAATTTTAGTACCTGTAACTCATTTTTTATTTCTCAAAATGTAACTTTTTTGCAGAAAAAGTTTGTCCATTTTGTGATTTATTTTAATTAGGAATAGAACACACCATATACTAAAATTATGGCAGTTTTAATAATCATAAAATTTTATTAATTAATATTTAAGCATTTTAACTTCCTTGCGGAAGATGTAACTTCAAACACTTGGGATTTATTCACAGTGAGCAATTATTCTAAAAATTTAAGTTGCTAGTAAAAGGCCAAACTACTATATTTAAATTTGAACACACTCTTTCACATGCGAGTCGGGTGCATGACTAATGACCTTACATGTGAACCCAATTTTAAAAGAGAATTTCAAACTGAAGAATGATTAGAGTAGCAATTTAATGGGTAACAATACATTAGATGAAGAAATATTAAAACAAAAAAAAGCAATAATCAGAATTAGAACTATAGAGATCTTAGTTATCTCTAAAACTTAAATTGATAAGAAATATCCTAACTATTATATTTAAGTTTCGATAATTAATGTGAACCCTTTAAATAAATATAAAATACATAATTTTAAATATATTGAAAGTTGGTAGTGCATATATTCTAGTCTAGGTTCTTCCAAAGATTTGATGCTATACATGCCTTTCCAAGGACTTCTACACCCATTGGAAGAGAGTAGGTCCTCAAATCATGGACCTTTGCTGCATGATAGAGAAAAAAAAGGACGTTGGAATCGAAAGATTGGATTCGGGTTTGACAATCTGCTGCAAAGAACGGCGACCATTTATTTCATTATTATACATCAAATTCAACAATTTTTCGTCCTTCACCTAAACCCAAAATTTGGACTATCTGCTCTAAAATGGCCAGTGTTTATCCATTAAGAACTTTGTCACTTTTAGTCTAAGATCCTCATTGTTTTTTCTTTTTCTTTTTTGAAAATAACGCTGCAAAAAGGAAAGAAAAAATGCCGGCACCTTTGAAATTATTCTTTCCTTTGGACCGACCATAAAATTAAATAGCGTTAGTAATATAATGTTAAGATCGTTATTTTATAATTTTAATTTTTTTAATTATTAATATTTATTATAATAAATTATAATAATATTTATTATGTTCATAATTATAAATATGTAATAAACATAAAAAAACTAAAAAAATATATACACGGCTGTAATTTAAATTTCTGAATTGGATTTACGTGGCAAAATGGGCCATGTACATTGAATTCCACAAATTCTGAATTGGATTTACGTAGGAGCATGGGCTATGTACTTTGAATTCCATCTTTGTGGGACACTGCATGCTTCCATAAAATAGAATTATTATGAGAAAAATAATAAAATGTGGTTCGCATTTTTCAAATGGAAGGACAGAATTATTGTAAGTTAAAAAGGGGGGTTGGAAGTGTGTTTTGTTGGGTAGCAATGCGTGGTGATTTGTGGGAGGGAAGACTGCTGTCTCAAAATAATATCCGCATGGTTCAATGTCTGCCGCGGGGTGATGGGTCAATTCAAACTAAGCTGTAAATCAGTATGTATGCAGAGAATGTTGCCCCTTACAGTTGTAATTCAAACTTAATTAGATGAATCAAAATATTTGAATATTACTTTATACCCATAGTCAAAAACAGCCCAAATTTCTGCCTTAATTATTTAATCTGTTTTTAAGACAGATTCATTCCTATAGTCTTACAATTGATTCTTCAAAGTACATCAGTTTTTTTTTTTATTTAGGTATCTTTATTTATTTTACAATATGAAATTAACCTTATTTAAGGATATATGACTATCTTTTCTTAAGCACACATTTATACAATATCAAATGCTATTTTTTTAGTGAATATAAACATATCTTACTACTCATAACACACCAATTTAAAAGTATATCAGCTTTTCTTTTTTGTATTTGAAGTTGCTAATCGGATAAATTGAGATTCACCTCATGACGGATCCTTACGTTATAAAAGGTTTCAAAACATAATAATTTAAAAATATTGAGATTCCTAATTAATAAATATTTTTAAAATATAATATAAGAATGAAAATTTTTATTAAACTTGATGCTAATCAGTTAAAGGAGAAACTAACGTTTAAGAAGCTATAAAATAGTTTTGGGAAATCGATTTAAGACATGAAATGATTAATTGAAGAGGTTTTCTATTTAGGCCATTTGGATACTAATGCATGATATTCAAATTCCATGAGTTTCAAAATTAAAAATAGCTTCTGAAATGTTTATACATAGAGCATTCGAAGTCTGACCAAATACATCCGGATGCAATGTCTAAAAGGTTTTTTTGTGGGAAAAAAAAAAACAAATGGACATCCGAATATCATTTTTGGGGCATTTAGGATGACCTAGTATAAATTTTGGTAGCTTCGACTATAATTATTGATTTCATTTCAATCTTGTTTAAACCTTTCCCAAAGGTATATTTACTTATAAAAAGCTGCATATGGCACCTACTGAGTTTCAAATATATAAATATATATATATATATATATAATATGGATGTTTCAGATTTAAATATATACATTCCATGTATCACATATGAAATATATATATATGTTTTTAGATAAATATTTTTCAAATATCGATTTATAAGAGTAATTAGTTATTGTTTGAGATATGTTAAAAATTCATAGGTGTAAACATTTTATTATGTAAATGTTTATAGTTTGAACTAGTGGGGTGTGTGTGTGTGTGTTTTTTGTCAAAAAAAAAAAAAAACCTTCTTTTGTTATGGTTTTAGTGTAATATCAAAAGTAGTTATTTAAACTAAGCTGTAAACCAGTTTGAATTCAGAGGATGCTGCTACCGTGGCTTATTACAGTAGTAATTCAAACTTGGATTGGAATATTAATTTATACCCACAGTCAAAAAACAGGCCAAATTTCTGCTTTCATTATTTAATCTTTTCTTTTTGTTTTTTAAACATATTCATTCCTATAGTCTTACAGTCCATTATTCAAAGTACATCAGCTTTTCCCTTTTATATTTCAAGTTATTACATGATGGATCATCAAGAAATAAAGGCATAATCTTACTTTCCATCATGATTTGCATCATATGCTTATACTTTTGTGAATTAAAAAAAAAAAAAGATGCTAATTCTTGAAGCCAATCCCAAGCTCTTTGATAATCAGAAGTGTTTTGTTTATGTCTTTGGGATATGTGTTAACCTTCTTCCATGATCTTTAGGATTTGATAAGACAAATTAATGCAAACCCAGGCAATTGTTAGGTGTACCTGATCAATTGTCACGTAACTTGGGTACTTAGAGCCATCATGACACCTTATACAGTATGTACAGAAATGATCTTTATAAAAGATTCTGGATTTGGCTTTTCATTTTTTTTAATATACAAATAAGCATGACAGTCGCTAGACTTTTTTTTTTCCTTTTAATTCATTATGTAAATTTCCTTTTGTTTGATTAAGTATAAACTTGAAAAAGAAAAAAAATAGATCTTATTAGAGTTGGTTCATATCCAACCTCGAAAAATTTATCTAACTCGGCTTAACTTACATCTGATTTAATCTAATTTGATAAAAAAATTACTGATTTGAATGTGATCAATAAAAACCAAAATAATTTGAAAGATTAACTTAAAATAACTCTTAAATTTATTTGTCTGTAAAACAAAACAATTTGAACTTAAATAACTTAAAATAATCAAAGTGTTCAACTCGAGATGACACATGTTGGAATATTTTTAAAATAAAATAGAAGAATGAAAAAAATTATTAACTTAATTTTAATAAATTAAATGGGAAAGAGGTGTTTAAGAAAGTATATAATAGTTTTGGAAAATTTTCAAACGAAGAAAATCGATTTAAGGCATAAAATGATTAATTGAAGAGGTTTTCTATTTAGGATTCAAGTTCCATGAGTTTCAAAATAAAAAATAGCTTTTAAAATATTTTTACACTAAAGCAAAATGTTTGACCAAAAGACATCCGAATGCAATGTCTAAAAAATTTTTCTGGAATAAGAAAAACAAAGAGACACCTGAATACCTAATGCTTGCCTTCGTATAAATTTCGGCATAATTAATTATTATTTGATATGTTAAAAATTCATAGGAGAAAACTTTGTAATTATGTAAAACGTTCCTAGTTTTAACAACTGGTGCGTTCTTTATTATTATTATTATTATTATTATTATTATGACTGTAATGTAATATCAAAAGTAGTCTATTTGCTGAATTATCATTGGGGTTACATTTATGTGAAATGAAAGATTTGCTGTATAGGTTATATTTCTAACACTTGACACTATAAACTGCTTTTGGGTGTTAGGAAAAAAAATCCTAATCTGCATCCTTCTTCCTTCTCAAGCGATTTCTCTTTCTACTTTCTTCCTATTGCAAATTTATTATTTAACCATTTTTGTTAAATTTTATCTTAAAATAATTTAAAATCAAAATTTGCTAACAAAATACAATCAAATTGAAATAGAGAAATAAAATTCAACATCGATGAAGTAGCAAACAATATTAAAAAAATTGCCATTAATTCATATTATTGTATTAATAAATAAATAATATCAAATATAATTAAGGGAGCACATTTATAAAAATATTAATTAAAAGAAAAAGGATGAAGAAGTACTGTGTAGTAATAGCTTCCATGAGTTGAGTGTCTAAAGTTCAAACCTATAGCATTTTACTCTTGCTATCCCAATGGGACCCAAAGTTAGTCGGACTTGAAAGCTCTTATTGCCTTTAATTAAAAATTGTGTTCAAAGTTTTTATTTATAAATTCGAATGAGAAAAAGAATGTTTGAAAATGAATTTAAATTTTCGTATTAATTTAAATTTATTTTTAATTATTGAATTAAGAGGTTAGCGAAAAGAAAGCCTATAGAGTAGGGATAGGGAGGCTAGGAAGGAAGTGGGATGCTGCAAACTGTGAAGAGTATTTTTTGTTCATTACAACTTACAAGCAAATCTTTTTCGTGTGGTTGCAATTGCATGACATTCATTAATGAGAACAAAAATAGGGGAAAAAACATGAGCTGCTGAAAGGGCCCCTCTCTTCTTAAAAGAAAGACGAACAAATTATCATAATTATGCATGGAAGTTGAAAGGCACCTGATCAACATCTATCACAATACTACAACACCATGTCGTCTTAATCTGAAATTAAAAAAAAAAAAATTATCGTATAGCAGAAGTTATTTATTTTTTTGCCAACTTTTAATGCTCAGAGAACGAGGATTTAAACTCTATTCTTAAAATAAAAAAAATACATCAATTATTGATCTAAATATTTAGATACTGCATAACTAAAGTTAGATGCTTATTTTTTTATTATAAAATTATCTTAACTCAAAATAAAAAATATTATAAATATTTAAATATAAATATAAATTTATTAAATAAATTTTTAAATAATAATTATACGAACAACATGATAGTCAACAATATGTTTGGCAAATCAGGCTAAGCAAGCCGCTGTATAGGGAATTATTTCACCGGTACGATTTGTTCCCTTTGTTACAAAAGAGATGTGAACGTCAGTCAACTTCTGCTAAAAAAGGCAGCAGTAACCTTCACATTTCTGTTCTTGCCCACAACCACAATCATATCCATTTTGGATTTTGTTACTTATAAATAAATATTTCAATTTCTTTTGATAATAATGTAACTAAATGCTGTATAATCAATTCCTTCGTAATAATTTTGTATATGACTTGAATGGTATCATAATCATATCAAACATCAATTGCCTCAAAATGTCATGGAACTATTATTGGCTCATTTGGGTGAGTTAGTTCCTCTTGATATTCTTGGATTTGAGAGTTTCAGTTACATGTTATCTTTCATTAATATTCAAATTAACGGTTTCTGCTACATTTTATCTTAAACTAGAGGACTTGACAAGTTATATCTATGTAAAGAGTTAAGAAATGCTGACTTAAAATTTTTATATTTTGCAAGAAAGTTTAAAGTATTCGGGAGATTACTCTACAATAAGAAAAGTATAAATTAGTAGAATTACGATGTTAACATTTTTTGTTAAAATAATATCGGGGCAAGTTAGTCATTTTTTTCATGTATGACTTAAATTAAAACATGTACTGGGTTTTCATATAAGATAAAGTATTTAAATGGTTTAATGATTAACGGGTTAAAGGATTAAACAAAAAATAATAATTCCATTTAAAAATAAATTTTATTTCATAAGATATAAGTGCAAAAATTTTAGACATTTTTTCTTCATTTTCCATGTCAGCAAAAAAACTTTTGGTATATATATAAAAAATAATATACTATCTATTTATGAAAAACAATTTAGTTTGTTTCATTTTCTGCATCAACAAAAACAATTAAGTTTCTAAGTTTTTTTGTCAACATTAATATTTTACGTCAGCGTATAATAAAAAATCAATTTGTTATGCTATTATTTTAATAAAAAATGTTAATACCATTAATAATTTTATTTTTTCTCTAATATTAAAAATTTAAAGATTAAATTAACTAGATTTAAAATACAGAGACTAGTTTACACTTTTACAGGAACTTCAAGTCAGTATGACACATCAAACATACTAATGGTTTTTATTTATAATCGTTAATCAATTTACTATTTTGCTATATTTCTGAAGATATAAAAAACTTAAAATATTGGGATTAATAATAGAAATACTAAATTACTTTTAAAATTATAATACAGAAATTGTATAAAGAATTTAACTTGTATATCTGATCATATGTTTGTACTAAAGGCTTTGCTGCTTAGGATTTTCCTTTCGTTATAAAACAAGCTGAAATTTAAAATAAAAAATTATAAATATTAATTTTTAAAAATAATTACGTAAACGCCAGTTCTAATATGTTTTACATGGGAAATGGATTTTTCATGTGGCCAGATTGAGGGTTTGTTGTTGTCAGCTGTCAATAACTCGGCCAAGATCTACACCAGGGCTTTGACAGTCTCCCTGGCTTTACAACTCAGCATGAAAATCAACAGTTCGGAAAAGGTCAACTTATTGCTAATTTAGACCTTCTTCTTTCTGGTTGCTTTTTTGTCACTCAAATCCCACTTTTTCCCTACACATAAATTTGGTTCCTCCTTGGATAACCTTTTTCACTAGGTGTTTTGCCCAAATTATCCCTACAAGCACCCTAATCCCTATCCATTAAACACGTTACTCTCAGCACACCCAAATTCTCAATCGCAAGCTGCCAAAGCAACTGACCAAAGTACTAACAAGTTGTATGTTCAAACGATTGATTTCGAGAATAACTCAGAACAGGGATCTGAAAATCTTTCCCACTTGAGCCCTGATGAAAGAATGGGGGACATGTTCCGTACCTTTAATTGTCTTCAACAACTACTGCAATTATGAAATGAGATGATTTCATTTTATTAGGAAAACACCGTTTGAACTTTGATGTCACCATGTATAACTCCACTATTGAATTAACGAAACGATTTGGCATTACATTATTGTCAAGTATTAGAAGAGGAAAACAAAGCTTTTCATGATCAATGCCGGAATTTGCTTTTTTGCTAAAAATTAATGTGATAAAAAAAAACCCCTTAGTTGAGAATTAATTCCAATGAAATAATAAAATAAGTTAGATTGGTAAATAGAACTCTTGCTAAGCCAACTTTGAACCAAAACTCACTCAGAGGAATCTAAGAGAAAATTATTCATTGGTCGTGTAAATTTATATTAATTTAAATTTACTTTTGATATACTGACAATGAAAATAATTTTTCTATCATTAAAAGTGACTTCTAGTGATTTCACATCAAATTTGTATTAAATGGGTTCATTTAACTTAATTGGGTTGAATAGACATCCAAGTAAATAACTATTGGATCGTATTAAATTTTCCAATTTTCCATCAATGGATGTGCAACTAACTAATCATGGCCATGGTGAACCAGGGAAGAATGAATATATGTAAATTTTGCTCTTAATTTATAGCTAATGATACCCCAAATTATGAACGGTTCCCATTCCTAACCTGCTGCTACTCTGCCCATGTGGTAACGTGGCATGGGCTGTCCAAATTGCGTACAAGGACCTACTAAGTCTGCAATGTTTGATTATGGAAGCATGTGCTAGTGATGTGCATAAGAATATGAAGTAACACGAAGAAAATCCCCACGTGGCCAACTACACCCACATGCCAATAATCTTATCTTGGCTTCATACACATATAACACTAATTTCATTATTAAACTGCTCATAAGATTGATGTACCAAACATGAATAATGTGGAGACCAGTCATTTTCCTAACCATTTTTCTCCACAATCAATTCTCTCTACTTATCCATTCCTTCATATTCCACCAACAAAATTTGAAAGATCTTTGGTTAGTCCAAACTCCAAAATAGCAATTTGCTTGTTTACAACTTTAATCTTTCTCAAGAAAAGGGGAAGAATTTTTTTAATGAAAAGAAATGGACCAAGACAACCTTCAATTTTGTGTTTTTTTTTTTTGGGTACTATCATTTCATCTTCTCCTCTTCTTCATCATCCTCTTTTTTCTTGCAAGGCTATTTAAATTCAGACCCTTCATTAGGAGGACTCTCCAAAGCCCTTTTCTCCTGCTCTTCATCTTCCATATCATCCGAATTTTTCTGCCTCAAACTCCCACTTTCAAAGTTCCCCTCTGCCCTTGTCTTCAATGCCTCCAACAACTCATTGACAGCTTTTTCCTTGTAACGCCGGTTCTTGATTAAGACTTCACTAATATCAGCTGGTGTCATCTCTGCCTTCTCGACTACTTCCGCAAGTTCTTTCAAAACATCATCGTCCAAATCACTTTCCTCGTACCCCAGATAATTCTTCAACAGTATCTTCAATGCAGGATATGAACAATAGCTCATGTAAATGTGCATATCCATCCTTCCACTTCGAAGCAACGCAGGGTCAAGCTTCTCAATGTGGTTTGTTGTAAACACAAATATCCTTTCACTGCCACAACAAGACCATAACCCATCGGTGAAATTCAACAGCCCCGAAAGAGTAATGGAATTTCCACCATCTTCGCCAGAACCAGAACCAGAAACAGAACCTGAACCTGATCCTGATCCTGATACTGACCCACATCTCATTTCAGGGTCATAGTAATTCCTTGTGCCTGGATTGTTGCTATTGTTCTTCCTGTTAGTCAAATTAATCGAACAATCAATATCTTCAATCACAATAATCGACTTGGAACTTGTTTTCATCAACAGCTTCCTCAGCTCAGAATTACTATGGACCTCAGTCAATTCAAGGTCATAGATATCATAACTTAAGTAATTTGCCATGGCTGCAATCATGCTGGATTTCCCCGTCCCTGGAGGACCGTACAGCAAGTAACCTCTTTTCCAGGCTCTGCCAGTCTTCTGATAAAAGGATTGACCGTTAGCGAAATCCCTAAGATCATCCATGATCTCTCGCTTCTTGACAGGATCCATAGCCAATGTATCAAAAGTGCTCGGATGCTTAAATGGAACCGACTCCCAAGGGTGTCCCCTGGAATCCAAAGATCCACCACGAGAATTCGTGTATAAAAGCCTGTCTTGATTCTTCCTTCGGATTTCATTAGCCTTTTCCATTATGTCATCCAGGTAGCAATCAAGGATCAAGGACTTGTCTCTCTTCTTGATTCGCAGAGTGAACCCTCTCTTCTCTTCAGGCAGTGGTCGCCAAGAAAAGGTTTGGGCTTGCCTCTGTGTCACAACGTGTTCCCAAAGCACACTGACGCCATTGAATGTATCGACGATGCGGTCATTGTTGGAGAGACCGAACGTAATGGCGCTCGAATTGAGAGCACGAGTGAGGCTCAAGCGGCTACCGTTGATGGAAACAGAGGAACTTAGATAGAGTTGGACCGCGTTATAGAGCTCGTTGGTGTTAACGCCATCGATTTCAGTGATGTCAAAGTAGCAGTAGGAAGAGAACAAATGGAAGATCCGGTTGAAGAATTTGAGACAGGCGAAGCGGAGTTCGGGTGGGAAAATGACTTGGAGGAGGCTTTGGCAAAAGGCCAAAACCCCTAGTAGTGAAGCAAACGAAGTCCAATACTCTTTCATCATGTTTTGATCTTTGGATGATTTGAGTTTTGTGGGGTTTTCTGGGGACTGAATCAATATTAAAGGGATAAAATTTGGAGCAAACAAGATGGATGGAGGGTGTTCTGAAGAAAAAAGAAAAGGGTGTTGGCTTAATTTATAGACAAAAACTGGTTGGTGGAGAGGAATTTTGGAGTGGGAGGGATTGGAGACTGATGAAACTGCAAACTTGTGAAGATAGAAAGAGGGGAGGAATAAAGCAAAAGCAAAAGCTCAGAGGGGCTGCATTTTTGAGATGGATGGATGGATGGCAGGCTAAGGGGGGTTATAAGTACAAGAAAAACAGCAACATGGAGAAGAAAAAAACAAAAAGGATTTTTGGAGTATTGAGATGGGGAAAGAGATCAGAGATGATGGGGCCTCTCTCTCTGATTTGGAGGGTTTTTGGCATTTGGGGTAGAGTAGGGCTTTTTAAGTGACTTACAGGAGGTTTTGTTGGGCACCTACTACTACTTCCTCTCTTTCTTTTTCCCCTCATGATACCCTATTTATGAAGAATTTGAATCAAGTTGCTATGCTTACTTGCTGCCATGGAAGACTGACGGGGGATTGTGAAATGAGATAGACATAGAGATAGAGAGAGATGATGTATCAAGATCTGGAATGAGACAGTGAATAAGGTTAAATAGGATTCACTGATGGGCGCAGGCTTTGGAGCCAGATAACAAGAAATACCCACTTGAGCGAAAATATACCCTAAGGCCTATGGTGGTGTCATTACAATTTTTTTTCCCTAAAAACAAATAGGTGCTAGAAATATGTGCATGTGTTTTGCCAGGATGTTCTTAAATCCAACATTAAATTAAAGTTAATTTATTCTAATGATATTAGGGCTGAAAATTACTAATACGACTTATTACCTCCCTAACAGATAAGGTAAGATTTTTTTAATGATATGAATTAACTTTAATTAATTATACGTTGATTACTTATCTAATTTAGAGTACGTGAAATATATTTAGATAATTAAAAAATAGAAATAAATTAAAAGACAACTATCAAGCAAGAGAATTTTATACGCAATTAGAGCAAAGTCATTTTCCTGACAACCATCAAGACATATTTCATATTAAATATTTAGTTCTAAAAATAATAACATCAACTAATTGGTAATTACTTATTAGATTATTATCTCATACATACCTTGATTTTTTTTTAAGCAGGGTTAAAAATTTATAACATATTCATTTATTATTTTTTTTGAAATATATCTCAAGGATATGTCCACTACCAATGTTTGTTGATGATAATCCTTACTTAATATATTAGTTAAAAATTATTTAATTTTTATTTTTATTTGTTTTTACATTTAACACATTAGTTAAGTTTATTAAATACAATCGTCACTTTAATTCATAGAGATTGCTCAATTTTATACATTAAAAGTGATTGAACTTATATAAAAATATTGATATTTATGTAAAAAAAAATCATTTATATTATTAACAATAATAAAACTTGATGAGTGCCAATGATCTCTCAGCCTAGTGACTAAAAGAACATTAAAATTAATATATAAATTTGATTTCGATCCCAAACATTCTTTCTTTATCTCTCAATTTCTCAAATAAAAAAAAAATGGATAAGCCAAACCTAAATAAAGATGCATTGTCTTTTTCTACCTAACCTCCTTTTTTTCAAACCATAATATTTTTATCAAAACTATCTTCAATTAATATGTAATTCTTTAAATTTAAGTGAATATAATACATAATTAAGTAAGTCTAAAACTAACATCTTCTTCACTTAATAACTAAAAGTGCATCAAAATACTATGTTAACTTTAAATTCAGATTCAAATATCTCTTTCCATTTTTTATTTATTATTATAATATTATTGCTTTCTTTGTAATAAAAAAAAAGTTTAAAACAAAGTAGTAATAGTTCCTTTACAATTGAAGAAAGTAAAGCTTGCCTTCTTTTTCCTACTTCTATATTTTTGAGCTTGAGATCTGAGAAGGTTGTCACCAAAGAGCTCACCCTCTTTTCAAACTATGTATGTATTTACGGTTGTCTAGGGCTATGTTTGTAAAAAAAAAAAAAATAGTAATTAATAAATTATTTTTCATAAATTTAATAAAAAATATATTAAACATAATTTTTTAACGGTCAATAACTAAATAATATTTAATCAAATGAATTAAAAAAAAAACCCATATTTATTTATAGGATTTTACAGCAAGGTTTGAGGCCAATTTTCAGCCTTTGAAACAGGGGATTTATATTAATCTGGTCCCTTTTGAACAGGTGTCTTTGGGCAATGCACTAGGGTGCTGACAACCCCCGTTCCTATCAATGTATGTAGGTTTGTTATGATGGGCAATGTGCGGAGAGGTCTGCGTTCTTAGCCTGTCTCAAACGTCTGAAACCAAAATGAACTTTGTTTTCTTTTTTTGCTTTTCCCAATTAATTTTCTGATTAAAAAAACGATGGTTACGTATTTAATTAATTAAGATTGATGATTATTCACTACAGTACTGAATACTAGTAATCAAATCAAGCTGCTGTTGCTTCTGCTAATTAAAAACCCTACGTGCTTTCACCTTGCGTGCAGTCACAACTCAACTCAACCCCCTTGTCCTGCCCTGCACTGCAGCGTATTCAGTGGATTCCCCTTGTTAAAAGTTTGCATCATATCCATCAGGATTCATTCTACAGAGAGCCCCATAAAGAAAGAATTGGGAGACTGGTGAAAAGCCCCTTTTTAAAACACTCCCCTTCCTTTTATGGCTCGCAACAATAAATAAATGAATAAATACTAAAAAAAAAAACACATGTTGGAAAGGGCAGAGACTGCCCAAAACGTTTCAACATCTGCTCAATCCAATTCGAATGGAACCACCTGTTTTAAATACACTCTACTTACTTGACTTTTGCTTTTGCAGATAGCTTCACCTCTTGACCAAAAACAAAGGAGTAAAGGACTAATAATTAGATGTTTTATACAAGACAGATTGAGAAAAAAGAATTAGGTAAACCTCACTGTTTTAAACATAATACATTTAGATGACACAAATATTATATTAAAACAACATGAAATGGAAGTCTAAATGAAAAATGTTGAAAGTATTTACCGGTAGTACTCTGAGTTTAAGGACCACCTTAACTAAATTGCGACCTAACCAACAAAGATTAATTATTATTGTAAATAAAGTTTAGAATTAATTTTATAATAGTAGTAGTACTTACAATTGGAGAAGGCCTGCAAAGTGCAAGAAGCGTGGGAAAGTCGGTTTGCAGGAACAGTGAGGTCACTAACCAGTGAACACCTGCAGAACAGTACCTTGAGCCAGCTATTACTATTAGGATATTATATTTTATATTATATAAATAAATAAACATTAGGAAGAAAAAAGGAAAAAGTTAAAAAAGGGATGAGGGGAGGACGGGTGACGTGGATAGGAGAGGTGATAAGAATCAATATCTATTCCCTCGTCAGTAGTTTATTGTTTTGTTTGTTTGCTTCGGTTTGGACTAGTGACAAAGGAGCAAAGAACGAAGGAAAGTGAAATGAGAGAAAGTGAAAAGGGGCTCAATGTCCCAGGGGAGGGCAGGGACAGGGCTGAACTCCCCAGCCCTTCTTAATTAGTGATAAATATATAGTTATTATTTATATTATGAAAAGAGAATCCCTTTGGGTTTGTTTCTTTCTCTGACCCTTTTGCATCATATAATCACCTGCACCACCGCGCTTAAGCTAAAACCTCTTGTTACAAGCAAAGCTCACTCAATAAGCGAACCCTTCTCTTTTCTTTTTTATTCTCTCTCTCTCTCTCTCTCTCTCTCTCTCTCACCCTTTTTCTTTCTTTTTGTTTATTTTGGGGGTTTAATTTCAGTATGGCCGTACAGATGCAGAGTCACGTAAACGAGAAAAATAGTTGCAGATACAGAATGGCAATGGCAGTGGGGAAAAAGAAGATATGTGAGAAATTTGAAGGAAAAGTTTCGGTGTCATGCCGACGTCCACGTCAACCATACTATACTCACAGACGAATATCACACTTGAATTTTGGCATTGGGAGGAGCCTGCGAACCCAGGCCTAGGCCTAGCCTTAGGCCAGTCCCCACATCCAAATGGTCCATCACTCCTATGCTTATTATTTTTTTTTTGGGGTTTCGCTAACCACAAAGTTAAAAATATTTTTCAAGATTATTATTCAAATAAAATTAACAATTTTTATATTTAATAGAATATTATTATAAATAACGTAATAATTAATTCTAAACAATTTTAAAAGCATTAGTTAAAAAGAACCCTTTATCGGGTCGGAGGTGAAAAGGAGGTTTTTTTTAATGCTAAAGTCAAAGGGCTGTTGGAAAGGTGAAAATAAAAAATAAAATATCAAAGTCCGAATTTTTTGTAAGAATGGTTTTTAAGGCATAAGTGCCAATGCCTTTAACGTGCTGATCAGTAAATTTCATAATTATATTATGTTATTTTATATTTATATTATATATTTGAATCATATCTTATTTTTATTTATTTTAATTATTTTTATATTATATTTATATTATATAATTATAACGTGTTAAAATTGCGGGGTGCAGTGTATTCAAATCGGAATATAGATATATTGAGATATACTGGCTATGGTTGCTAACGCTACATGTACGTCCAGAAGTAATTTGTTTCCCTTTCCTCCATTTTCTGCTTGTAAACGCCGTCAGGTTCATGCCATTTGCATTGCATTTGCAGCAAGTTCAAGATACTCGCGAGAAGTTTAAACGAAAAAAATTTTATCATAAAAGGGCAGATCGTTGAGCAGAGGTGAAAAAATAATTCGATCTTAAATATTTATTTAAAAAATTTTAAGTTTAAATTCAAATCGAATTCAAATTAATTAAAAAGTTAACTGCTCGAATTAGAAAATATCAAATCCGAATAACCCGAATCCGAAATGATTCGAACCCGAAATGATTCGAACCCGAGCTTGATCTGAATCCGAACTTGAATTTAATACTAAAAATAAATATAAAAAAATTATAATTAAAATAATTTTTTATAAATAAAAAATTTTAATAATGAATTTATTTTAATATTCTTTTAATAATTTAATTAAATATTAAAAATATAATTTATATTTTAAATATGATTAAACTTGCT
>JBBYHM010000019.1:1192003-1213550 GCA_038381775.1 Adansonia rubrostipa | reverse complement strand
TTTTATATAGCTAGATTGAGGTTGAACATAAAATTCTCCAATTCAATGCTTAGGGCTATATAACGACATAATTGGATAATTCAATATGCGCACTGTGCAAATATGAAAACAAAGACAATGAATTAACGCCGCAGCGCACTTCGTGTGAAAGCAAACACAGGTCATAAGCGGGAAAAAAGTCGAAATTTATAAATGTAAAGCGTAACTTAACAGTTTCTCTTTTAGTAAGTAGGGGATGGAGAGGACTAAGACTCAAAAACTTAGAAATATATAAGATTAATATATAAGCATGAACAGATACATACATCATCCCTTCGTTTGTTTTGGTTGGGTTGGTGGTGATAATGGTGCAATCGTAATCAAGCTTTAATTATTTAATATTTCAAAAAAGCCAGAATAACTTAATTAAGCAACAGGAATACAAGATGATGCGTAGCTGCCCATCTTTGCTCTAACACTCACCTTAAATCCGCTTTAAAGCGCAACTTTTCTTCTGTACCCAGGATTCCAGCACAGCTGAAGACCATTAAACACCGCCCAAACTCAGCTGTTCCAAATAATGCATTAATTAATAATAATTTTAAAAATAATTTAGTCTAAAAAATTTTGTACTAAATTCTTTTTTACATTTATTAAATCTACAATATGCAAGAATCTCTTCAGACCAACAAATTTAATAAAAATAAAAAATACGAAATCATGTTAAAAAAAATAACTTACAGAAGGCCAAAAACTTTTGTTGTAAAAGTAAACTTTTTAAAGCTATTGAATTTATAATGTTTGAATCTGTCCTAGAATGCGGTAAAAAAATAGATGTTATAGTAGTGAATGAAAAAACGAAGACCATCCTAAGAAAATATAAAAAGTAAAAAGAAATATATATATATATATATATATATTAAAAAACAAAAAACAATGCTTAACATAGTATAAGTCAATATTTGATATCTTACGAAAATAACAGTTAAAGCATGGGCAATCTTAATTTTAATTGGTATTTAACTATAATACTAATTAAAGTAATAATTATTCTAAGTCTAAGATATATTTAAATTAACCAGTGACTAAATTTATCATTATCTCATTTTGATCAGAGTTTGGATAAAAGTTTTAAAAAATATGAGCCTAATCTTAAAATGTATAATATAGCAATAAAATATGATTCCAATTGTTATTGTATAATAATAAACAATAATGATTATTATCATTTAATAAAAATGTTTTAATTAAATTAAACTTTTTACTAATAAATTAGATAAATATTAATAATAATAAAATTATTTATAATGGCAATTTAGAAATTGAGTAAACAATAATGACTTTTTTCTTCAATTCATAAGATTATCTAATTGGTTCTTTTATAAATAATTATATTATAAATATAGATTATAGATTTTTGGACTAATCTAAAGTATAATTGTAAAATCATAACTGTTCAAAACAATGTGATAAATTTGATTCAACATCTTAATTAAGCAAAGAAAAACAAATTAAATCTTAAGCGAAGAAAATTAGTAGACTACAAAATAACGTAAACTTAAAATCACTTAATTCAAAAGTTAAAGCAAAGAAACAACAACTATAATATATTATAAAAATGATCAAAAATTCAAAACTAGGCCTAATATAAATTGGTTTAAAATAAACTTATCACAAGTATTTGTAAGATTAAATGATCATTTCTAAAATTATTATTGTTGGAAAAAAATGTAAAATATAGGCATGTTATATGAATCAATTCTATAAAATTTTTTACTAAAAGTTACCTAGTAAACTCAATAGTTTGATAGAGTTAGTTAAATGCATCGTTTGCATAAAAATTCAAATAATTTGAATGGATTTTTAATATTTTCTATTTGTTAGGTGCTTTGAATAAATTTATTTATAATTTTCGAAAACCTAAATTGAAATGAAATCTCTCTTCCAAATATTCCATCCAAACACACCCTTAAGAAATTTTTTTTCCTTTTTTAACAAAAAAAATTAAATACCTAATTAATTTGAAAATTGCTTCACTTGACTTCACCTTCTTTTGTCTTTATATAGGTTTTATTTTACCGTCGAGATAAAATTTCTGAGTTTTTAGTATACATCCCATAATTCTCTAAACAACGGTGTGAACTGAAGATTTAGTAATTCTAAACAATTCATCACAATATTCAATCTCTCTATTTATTTAATTTTTATGAATTGTGCTTGTCTTTTTATAGGAACTAATTGAAATAGATGGGTAATTTGAGTATAATGCCATAGTGACATCTAATCTGAAGTCCTGAAGGTCAATGCAACATCAAAAGGTAAGAGGGAACCAAAAATGTACAAACTTTAACAAGAGAGAATAATAAATGCACAACAGGACAAGGAAGCAAAACCCATTTTGTAGGGGTTTTATTTTAGCTTTGTGGGATTGAGATATGGTGTCTCTTTAATTCCAAAGAAACTTTATTAAAAAAAACAAAAATATGCAGTCTTCTGTTGTCTCTTTTGGATGATGGCTGTCCGCTGAACCTTTCGGCGCTTATTAGATCCTTACCCCCACCACCATTGCCATTTTGTTTGACCACTTCTTTGACTATTATTTCTACTTCTATATTTGTATTGTATTGCCTTCTTTTTGCTATCATGCGAATCACTTTGCTTTATATCTCTTTCTGTCGACATATTTCAGTTTTAAATTTACTTCGACTTGTTTTACTTTTATTATTTTTTTTCTTTACTTCTTTTGTTTATCGATACATAAGAGCCGATCAAGTATGGTAAATCATATAATACTTAAGTTTGTAATCTCCATGACAATCCTCAACCATATAATGCATTGCTTGCAAAGAAAGATGCTCATCCGGATGCTTTGTTTAGCTAATGAAGTATGTAGATATTTGAATATGGACTTTCTTTAATTTTATACAATTATTTGTATGAATTGATAATCAACTGATCTAAAATTTAAATCTCAATATTTACAATTTATTTTCTTATTTTTTAAATTGAGATTCTCTTTGTGAAAAAAAAAAAGAAAATAAATAAATAAATGTCCACTTTTATTGGCTTTTATATAAATATGTAAAACCTTGCATTGTTAATCCTTAAAGATAAATTGTTTGCATTTCATGATTATATGACTTAATAGGTCCTTATCCAGTAGTTACTGATTAACCTTTTTGCAGCTGTCATCGACTTGGATAGCACATGTTAAAAGTTTAATTGTGCGACTAATCATTCTAAAACTTTAAATCAGACAAGATTTATGCGATTAGTCGGTTAAAATTTATCAAGTTTTCAAATTATTTTAAGAACGTATTCTTTCCAATTAATACCATGTATTCGAGATTTTATTTTGAAAGTTCTTCTCATAAAAAACCAAGCCCCAATTGACAAAATAAAAATAGGTTTAAAATCTATAGTACTTAATCTTAATATTTTTAATTTGATAAAAAAAGGGGTAGGAAGTGTTTTTGACGACATATAATTACTATTATTTATTTCTATACATTTTAGAAAAACTAATGAAACCCTATCACAAGTTCCCTGCAATTTTCACGAGACGGGCAAGGGTCCAATTAACAACTGAATATTGAGGTGGGGGATAAAAATCCGTATTTGTCCTCTTTTCTTTTTACAATTTTCTTTTTTTATTTTGTTTATTTTTTAAAATTTTGTATTATTCATTTTTTAAATTCTTTTAATGTATTATATTAGTTAATTTTTTACATATATATTATAATAATTTGATATAGATATAATTTTTAATCATTATTTGAAATAAATATAATTTTAATATATATTTTATTATTTAATATCAATATAATTTTAATAGTTTTTAATTATTTACTATATATACATAATAATTTAATGTTCTTACTTGTTATTTTTTTTCTTGTTATAATTTATCTCATCTTTACTGTTGCATTTGAATCTAAATAAATATCACATCATCAATTTTAATCTCAAAGTTATAATATCCAATCTCACAATTATAATAATTAATTTCATCGCTATCATTATTTTTAATTTCACTAAAATTAATCTTATTGTCCATCATGTGTTCATCTTCTAGAACGTCACACAGTCCCCATACATTAATTTTCTAGCTACCCTTCACGTTTTATGTGATGATAGAATAATCGAAGTGAGTAAAGCCAACACGGAAATATGTTAAACCCAATTGCCCACATGTCATTTTCAAAAAAAAAAAAAAACCCAAAGACTAAAGTGTAAAACCCATGATACACTCTTCTGTCATATGTGGACAAATCTTAATCTCTAATACTTCTCATTTAAGATAAAACTACATCGAACTTAATTAAGCTGCCGAATTTATTTAGTTTTTGGATTAACTAGTATCAATCATTAAGTGAAGACTTCCATCTAGCACTTAAGTCATATGGCGGGGGATTGGTAATTTATTTTCATTCATAGAAGAGTTTATTAATGTAGCATTTCTTTTAACCACTGTTCATTTAGATAATAGAATTATAGCGGGCAGTCTTTTTTCTTTAATTTAAAGTTTTCGTAAACTAATTAAGAGTATTGTCATGTAAAAGTTCCATAGCTTAATTTAAATTTAACATGTACGTATGTATCGTTAAAACTTAAATATAATAATTGAATTTTTTTAATAGTTTAAGTTTTTTTTTTAAATAATCAATCATTTCATTTAATAAAGCATTTAAGCATTCTCAAGTTTGAATCTTAACAACTATATTTTTCTTTTAATTTATTTTTTTATCTAGTGCCTATCGAACTAAACTATGCGTTACTTTTAATATTTCTTCAATTGACATCTTTTTTCAACACTTAGATTCACGTGTAAGTTTTTGTTAATCATTTATTTGGTATAGACATGAGGAAATTTGTTGAAATTTAGATATAATAGTTAAACCATTTTCTTTCATCTTGAACTTAAGTAATAATTGATATAATAGTTAAACCATTTCTTCAATTGACATCTTTTTTCAACACTTAGATTCACGTGTAAGTTTTTGTTAATCATTTATTTGGTATAGACACGAAGAAATTTGTTAAAATTTAAATATAATAGTTAAACCATTTTCTTTCATCTTGAACTTAAGTAATAATTGGACACCAAATTCGATATATATTTAAAAGATATAAAAACATAAATTTTAAATTCACAAATATCTATAGATATCTAACAAATTTATGAATTTAAAAAATAATCATGAATATTACATTTATATGCATTTTATTACATGATTTATGCCATTTTAAACCAAAATTCATTTTTTAAAATCTAAATTCTCAAATGCAATCCAATAATTAGAGAAAACACCTTTAAAAAGAGAGAGAGTGTGTTAAAAACGTTGATTAACTAAACTTTAGGGCCTAAGTTAGTATTGTTGCCGGAAAAAGCTTGGTTTGGAAAAAGCTTGGATTAACAAAAAAGTGTGTTTAAAGTGTATAGTAAAAAAATGTATTTTAAGAAATTTTAAGTGTTTGACATTGCTATTTAAAAATTTGTTTGAGGAATTAAAATGTAAAAAAATATATATTTAAAGTAATAAAAGTTTAAAATATAAAGATAATAAAGTTATTTCATCAAAAGGTTATTTTTCAAATCATAAAAGATCTATTTTTTTAGCTTTTTATTTGGGTTGCCAAAACATTATTTTTAAAGCAAAAGTCAAAATCTTTAACATATTTGGTATTGCATTTACAGTGAAAAATAATTTTTCACTTTTAAAATTATGCTAATAGTAATGCTAAACGGAATCTAAAGCTATTTTTGGCATAATCTAATTCACGTGGTAATAATTGGGTGAAAGTAGACAAGAGAATGAAGGTAATTAAGTTAGTAGGATGGATTGTATTATTGGGGCTAAGCACATATATATATATATATATATATATATATATAGGAATAAAATAATAATAAAGAGCATGTGATGCTCAAATCATATGTTAACCCCCCTCAGCCCTAGGTACCTTCCTACCAGCCTAATCCAACTTCGCCTTTTTATCCATTAAGCTGCTACAATTATTGGTTCCTCCTTAAGGAAAGCTATCCCATCTTTGTTTTGTACGTGTCTATTACACTAGACATACCCATACGACGTTACAGGATTTAGTTTTTAAAATTAATATAAGTAAAAATATATTTATTTTTATATTTTATGTATACGTATTTAATACACTATACATTAATATTAATTATAGTAATACTTTTAAAAATAAACTGAATTATCATAGATATAACATTGATTCCTTATCGAACAACTCATATTTTACATTATATTAACATTAATAAAAATAACAATAATACATTAACTAATATTTTTAGCTTAGAAAAATAATATAATTTATCATAAAAAATAAAAGGCAGAGTGCGTGAAGAACTTTATTAACTTGGTTATAATTAAATTTTTCATCACAATTTCAATCCTAACAAAGGTCACAAATAAAGAACATGCCATTCCCTGAAAAGGCTACGTTTTAAAACATAACAAACTATTAGTCAACAACGTAAGACTGTAAAAGATCATATACCCTTATCTTCTTTTTTTATTTATTTAGTTATTTTTAATTTCTTTGATCCCACTTTTATAAGCTTTGTGGGGAGCCCTTTCTCCCTTTGATTTCTTTTTTGCTAAGTTTAGTCACAATGCTTGCTTCACTTTTGGGTTTGCCTGCTTACAAAAATGTCGGCCACACCCTTCAACCTTCTCTTTTTCTTTTCCATTTTTTGCTCAATGTGTTGCTTTGACTGAAGACTTTTAAAAACCCATCAGTACTCTCTTAGCAAACAAAACTACTTTTTTGCCTTTTTTTTTTTTTGGGTATTTTTAATGATGAAAAGCTTTGGGTTTTGCTTCGGCTATGTGAACAAAGAATTCGTGATTGAAGGGACATTTATTGTTGTTATTAATACTCATCGTCTAGCTTTAAATTGTTTATTTGTTTGATGTGTTTATTATATAGTTGTGATTATAATAATGATACGCTAATAAGGGGCGCACGTGCCCGCTGACCAGGTTACTCGCGACGTGTGCGGTGGGTTGAATGTTGGACCTTCGATTCCATCTGTCACAGAGTTTCCTTCTTTTGATTGGAAAGGAATCCCTTTTGTTTTGTTTGAGGGTTAATCATTTACCATTTATCATTTAATAATGTCATTAGGAAACAATCCTTAATTGATTATAGTTAAATAAGGTAGAAGTAGTCACTCCATGGAACCCTATTTAGCGAATAGTCAAAAGTAACAGCCAAGTTGAGGCCAACTAAATTTGTCGAGGAAAGGGCCATCTACCGCGTTCGATAAATTTTATTTGATTTGATCCGAATTTTAAATTTTTTTAAATTCAGATTAATTTAATTTAAATTATTATTTAATTATTTAATATTATTTAATTATTTTTATTTGTTTAATATTTTAAAATATATTTTAAATAATAAAATAAAATTTTCATATTCACAAATAATTTTTTATTAATCAAACTTAATCCAATTCAACTTGATCCATTTACAAGTAGAAGGCCAATAGCAAACGCAGCTAATCAGATAGTGTGTTGCCACAAGTTTTTGCTCTTTGTTTCTAGGTTGATTATGGCGTTCAAAAATTCATTCAAGAAACTTGTAGATCACATTTTCAATTGGTTTACCAGCTGCTAATAGATAAAATATACATATACATATATATATATATATATATATATGGTTTAAGTCAATTTGGGTTGAGTATTTTGAAAATTAATACAAATTGAGTATTAAATGACTGAAGAAATGTCTTTGTATAATCCAAAAATGGCCTAATAAAGAGTGTTAATTAATGAGAAAATTAAAATTACTATCTTTTATGTATCCATCGTTGATCTATATCTATTTTTAACAATAAGTTGTCTGATTTTAGAATTTCACACACATATAGATTCTCAATTTTATGAGATTTATTATTTTCTTATGTTTTTCCAATATAAAATATATCTTTTAAAATCATCAATAAAATAGTTAGAGAAACAGCATCAATAATAAATTACAGTAATTGATATTGAATATTCTAGGGGTTTGTTAAGTGCAATTAAAAGTTCAGCCCATCTACAGTGAGAACTTACTTTACACATCAAAGCCACTTTCATGGAACCCATGGTAGCTAATTATTGGGCCTTGAGTTTTCGTATGATCCACTCCAAATTTTTAGACAATATTCATTTTCTTTTTGAATCTGAAATATAAGTATAGTTTAGTATAAATAAAATATTTTCTAGATAGGCACAAATGGATAAATACAAATTATATACATATTGAATTTAAAAAAAATAGTTGAAATTCAGTGTCTTTGTCACTTAAAAATTCATAAAATGACAGGGTATTTAAATATTTTGATTAAGAGTTTTGCAAAATAAAAAACATACCAATAATTTAAGTTTCAATTCATAGAAGAAACCTATATTGTTGACATGTATAATAAAAGATATTTTTATTATACAATCACGAATTATCTCTGTAATTTATAAATACTTCGATAATGCATATAATGTGGGGAATATGACCAACTCATCATTTCCATATGACATCTATATTCACATCAATTATGAGGAAAAATCTAACCTATAAGTGCATATTCACTCTTATATATATATATATATATATATATCATTTTATCATGATTATCATTGCAATTCATTTTCATCTCCTTCCTATAACTTGAAATTACAAATAAATTATTTTAAAATGGAAAAGAAAAGATATATACCTTGGAGGAAACTATTATTAAAATAGAATTAATACTTTATAACAAGTATAGCTGTTGTCTAAAAACGGCAATTGCTATTTTTTTAAAATCAAATTTTATGATTTTATAATATGTTGCAAGATTTTTTAACCATAATCAAATGTTTTTAGAATTATTTGTGAGCTCTATTCCAATACTGCTAAAATAAAACCATTTTAACTAATTTTGTTAAAAAAATTAGGAAAAAAAAAATAAATTAAATGCATAAATGGCAGTAGAGTGGCAGTGCTGCATCTTCTAGGAATCGTCGGGAAGTTTCTCCAAAACTACTATTTCAATTGCTCAAGGGACTTGGAAACTGAACTCTTTTGGATGGGTCAGATTAGATACTAGCCGTTGTCAGCGTCCTCTCCACCGATAAATATAAAAAATGATTTATTTTTAGGTTTTTTGAGTTTTTAAATGATTTTTTAGTAGTTAAATAATTTTAGATCGATTCAATTATTTATAGTTTTGGATTGGATGAACTTTAGATTTTTAGTTTAGTTAGTTGGTATGGTCTAATTTTTTTCAATTATCATTATTGAAGGCGTACAAATGTTAACTACTAAGTTTTATTTTGTACACTTATAATATTTTAAGAAATAAATGTTGGTTTCTACATTCCAGTCTCGATCAGGTTATTTTTCATTTATAAAATAAATTTTTTATTTTATATAATTTATATAATATGAAAATAAATATATATCATTTTACGTGGACATTAAAAAATTTATTAAATTGTCCACATTTAAGAACATCATAAAAGAAAATTATGAAATTACTAAAAATTAAATAAAAAGTAACATGCTTTTAATAAGTTTTTAGAAAAAAATTAATATGGTCAGGTCTAAACATGTTTGGTTATCCATTTATAAATATGAAAAGATCTTACAAAATTTAAAACTTCTACTTTGAGCCAAATCGAGTTTAGATAAAGATATATGATCTTAGTGTCATTTATAGCTAAGCCCAACTTATGAACACCTCTAGTGCTTATCTTGCCTCTAAATTTTTAAGTCAATTTAACATAATATCACATTAATTGAAAATAATTTATTTTAATAAATATTTAATTATTAAAATATATAATATAAAAATTATATATTTTTTAAATTAACTTGAAATTTTATATGCTTAATATAGACATAATGAATCTAATTAATGGTTGGATTAGCAAAATAAAAATTTTATAAAATGATTTCTAGTATAAAACTCAAACGAGTTGAAACAGTTGATATGTGTGATCAAATCTTTTTCGTCTTTAGCAACAAATTGAATGATAGGGATATTGGCATATCAGGTGGCCTAGCGTTTTCATTCACGTGGGCTTACACAGTTCTGCCTAGTTCAACCCTGAATCAAGCCACGCGAAAGCCCAACACCCTAATTTATCCAAAACAAGCACTCGACATTTGCTTGGACAAAAAAAGTAGGAAAGTGAGGGAAAAGCTCAAATTTGGTGAAACTTTTATTACAACCAATAAGTTTGCATGCTGTAGCTTAAGGATTTCTCTTTGAAAATACTTAAGTTCGTCTTCTCTATAATACTAGTATTTGGTGAAAACATAAACGAAAAGACTGCAATACTGTATGCAGAACAGTAAGATAGCCAATTCAGACTTGGTCAAACTCGTGTGGCAATAGAATTTTACTTAGTCATGATGGACCATTTACCTTTTTAAAATAGATTTTTTTCAATGTTAAGCGAAGTAAGAGGACTGCGGATTTGATTGATAATTTGATCTAATTGTGATAAATTACACTTGGAAATGTTCACACTATTCACCGAATTAAGCTTAATTCAAATTAGATTAAATTTAAAATAAGATTTTTATAATATGGATTAGTTTAATATGATTAGTAATACTATTTAATTAAATAAAAATTTTGTATAAATTTAATTATAAAAATTTATAATATTAATATTAAATTAAATATTTAAATATTTAATATATTTAAATAGTAAAATAAATTTTTAAATCTAACGATCAAGTCTAAGCAATCAAATTTTTGCTATTCAAGTATGACTCAATATGATATGATCTATTTACACAAAAAAAATTAAAATCTATTAGTGAAAGAAGTCTTGGGTAGAATTGTTCACAAGTTGGGTTGAACTTAAGTATGGTATTAACACTATATATGCTTGCCCAAGCTCAGCTCGACTTGAAATATAAATTTCAACTTTGCTCACGTATGCCCATATCTAAGCTCGATTAGGTTTGCCTATAATATGTTTTCTAATTTTTTAAAAATATTTTTTTACTAATTTAATATTTTCCTTTTTTAATTTTTAAAATATAGATAGCTTATTTCTTTAATATTTACACTATAATATTATATGTTATATAATTACATTATATATATAAATATGAAAATAATATATATAGTATAATTGAAAAACGAATCGGATTGACTCGGATATAAGTTATAAATGTTAGAGCCAAGTATCGTTCATTTTTTAAATAAGCTTTACTTTTTGCTGAAGCTCATTTCTTAAATTTAATATTTTTTATCTAAATTTTTTTAAATATTAAATAAATCTTCAAATTAAATAGATAACTTAACTATTAGATGGATCTAATCTTGCCTTCTAACGAAGAAGCTTTAAAACTTTTAAAGTTTCATATATATATATATATATATATTCTAAATTTTGTGAGAATTTATTTCAATTTTATATGTTGTTTATTTAGGTTTATGTGATTAATTAATTTATTGGTTTTCTTTAGCAAATATATTTGTTAAGATATGTTGAAAGCAATTACTTTGGAGGTTTTTTGAAAATATAATTCATGGAAGGCCTTGAGGAGATATTTGTTAAGATATGGTGAATTTTGGAGGTATTTTGACGTCGTTTACCAACTGATGCTGGCGAGTGGCGGCTCGAGAGGTGCTCCACGTCAAAATCTGGGTTTAGAGGCTGTTATTCTTTGAAGAGATTTGAGAGGATAGAGAGAGAAAGGTTTAGGGTGAGGCATGCGTCGATACTGCATCGCAGTTAAAGCAAGTCATGCGCCTTTAAGTAACTTCATGTGAAAATCTCTTATGGCACGTGCCTCCATAATTTGTTTACCATGACGTGAGGACTTTTATTTTATTTATTTGGTAAATAAAAAATTCAGATAGATTGGTTGCTTTCAATCTCAGTCAGGGTGCATATGGGCAATTTCCCTGCTTGAAGAACAAAGTTTCTATTCTGTTCCATTATAGATATTACCGTGAAGGGGTAATTCATCCCCGAGCGCGAGAATTATACTAATGAGGTGAACGAACTAATCAATTCAACCGTCAATGTTACTCTTTGAATTTTGACAGAATTAAATATTATTTTTTTAAAATTTAAAGTTTAATTTAAATAATATAAATTTTAGTATGATTAAATTTAAATTTTAATATTTATCATTTTTTAATATTTTTTAAGTTAAATAATCTTTTATATATAAATTATTAATTAATTACTAATAATACTAATTAATATGATATATAATTATTTATATATTAAATATATTACTTTTTAATAATAATTAAATAACTTTTAATCAGTACTTGCGAATATCAATTAAATGAACTCTTTTGCGTGTACAATTACCCCCACGATTCCTATACTTCCTTTTTCTTATTCAACACGATTTTAAGTTGTCAAACGCTATAATATTCCACGAAGAAGAGTATTGGCACTTATTATTGGCTCAATTCCCAAGCAGATCATTGGCTACAAGTTGTCTTTCAAATTAGTTGGGCGGCACAGCCCTTTACATATGCCTAAATATTCTCATTATAATTGAACGATTATTTTATATAAATATTATAATTTTTTATTTTTTAATTTATATTAATTTTTAAAATATATTTTTTTAATGTATATTAAGAACTCATTACGAGAAAAAATAAGTTCTTGAGTTGTTGGAAACTCGTAGTGCCGTATGGTGAGTTTTCGACGAGGGAACCTCTATTATTTTGGAAAAATTATAAAACTGTGAAATTATCAAATTGTTATTAAATAAAAGTAAAAATAAAAAAATAATTTCAAAGAAAAATAATATTTATTAAAATTATTAATAAAGAGATTAAAATTACTTATCTATACTTCTTTGATCTGTTGATCGACTTTTCCTCATATATATATTTTTTACATAAATTATGTATAAATATATAAATTATACATCGTGTCAGAAGCAATCTGATTTTTTATGCATCTGTCACATCTCTCGGGTTCTAAAAAATCTAGTAGATATTAGTCAAATATTATCCAAAAAATCTAGATGTGACATATGTATAAAAAATCAGATTCCTTCTAATACGATAAATAATTTATATATTCATCCATAATTTATGTAAAAAATATATATGGAGAGAGTTGATTAGCAGATAAAAAAGGGATAGATAGATAATTTTAATCTCTTTATTAATAATTTCAATAAATATCATTTTCTTCTTTAAAATTATTTTTTTACTTTCACTTTTTTTAATAACTATTTGTTAATTTTACTTTTTAGAAAATTTTCTCATAGGTGGAAACTCTCTCTCTCGTTGGTGGTGAGTTTTCAATAAATTAATTCGTCTTCTCTCATAACGAGTTTTCAGCATACGTAAAAAAATTATTTTAAAAATTAATTTAAAATCGATGTAAATTGAAAAATAAAAAATTTTTATAATATTTATATAAAATAGCCTAATTGAACCACTGAGGTAGTTTTAGTGTTCATATTTTAATTAATTCTTAACTTGTTCATTATGTGTAACAATAATAATAATAATTTGATACATTAATATTGAAATTTTTAATATCACAAAAAAAAGTTAATAAACTGTTCCTAGTGTATATTTAAATAAATAAATAAATAAATTTGATATATGATAATTTTTAATTCTAATAATCATTTTAAAGTGTGCACTTCTAATGTAGTTGATAATAATTAATATATATTTATTAAAAAAACTAGTTTATTGCCAACTTGATGGTATTGACTGACTCAAAATTCCGGAGCATTCATAAATCCTTTTATGGAGTTAATCAAATGTGAATGGATTAATGCTTCATTTGGATGTCTTCAGGCCTTTAATGAAAGAAAAAAAAGTCTTGTGGGCTATATAGGACCAGTGGATCAATTGGACTTTTAGTAGGGGGCAAGACACAGTTTACCCCTTTCAATTTTTTTTTGTATATTTTTAATATTTTTATTTAAAAAATCTTTGAATTATTTAAATATAATACAATAAATAAATTTATATAATTTTTAATTTATTAAAATATTTAAATAAATGTATAACAGAATATTATTAAAATTTTAAATATTATAAAAATTTATAAAGATAGTTTATCAATATACTTTACATTATTATCCTTAATGGTTAATTTTATTCTTATTTTATAATCATCATTTCGTTTGCATCTAAATAATATTTCTTACTAATGATTTTATTCTTATCGCTATAGTAACTAATCTAACAATTATAGATGTTTTTGATCTTACCAAAATCAATCTCACTATCTATCTAAATGAATCTACGAAGATTTGACACAATTTGTTGGACTAGAATGGACAAAAAAAAAAAAAAACTAATTTGTTGTTCAATCATCGTAAAAGTTAAATGTGAAGGGTTCATAAATTTTTATCTTAATGCATCCTCTATATAAAATTAGCAAATTAGTTATATGAAAACCATTTAATTTTATTTATGACGTTTATAACAAATTTATTCATAAGTCAAGTTTGATTGGACCCGATAGAATATTAAAGAATTTTTCCACTAATTAAGCTCATTTAAACTCGAACTGAGTAAAACTTTATGTTTAGGTTTGGCCCACCAATATAAGAATATAGTCTTGCACAAATATATATAAATATTTATATAAAATGATAGATCCCTATTTAAAAATGTTAATCTTTCTAAAAATGATTATGTTTTATTTTCTTTGTTTAAACTTACTTTTTAAATATAATATTTTTATTCAAATTTTTTTAAATCTCGAATGGACCTCAAAACACTAGAAGTAATTGACCCATAGGTAAATCCAATCTGAAAACTTCATTGTTGATTTATAAAATAATAATTCTAACTCTTATACCATATCTCAAAATTAGAAGAGATGATCAGGTTAGTAATATTACCTCTTAAAGGTCCATTCGAATGGGTAGTGACATTTTCTATGTTGATATTGAAAATAATGGTGGCAATAAAATTAATTATTATAGTGGTGAGATTAAAATTAGCAAAGGGACATGTGTTTGGATTCAATCTAGTAGTGGCGATGATATTAGAATTGAAAATAACAATTAAAGGCATTTGATTAAAATGTGTATATATATACAATAAAATAATTGAAATTATATTTATGTTAAAAAATAATTAAAATTATAGTTATATTAAATAATAAAATATATATTAAAATTATATTATATTAAATAATAGTAATTAAAATTATATTTATTTTAAAAATAAATTAATAAAATAATATAAAATATTAAAAAAATAAAAAGCGAATAGGGTAAAAAGAGGATTATCCCTTCATTGGGGGTTTAGTTTATTCACTCGACTCCCGATGCTCTAATCAAAATTGGAGTCTCAATAAGGTGAAAACCTTTACTAAAGTTGCATCCAAAAGGGAAATCTCTCACTTTTAGCTCTAACATGATGCAATCCAAACAAGCCATAAGTGTAAGATAGAAGAATTGGATTTTTAATAAATAGTTGAAAAGAAAAAATTTTCCTCTAAAAATAGGCACCTATAAATTTCTTATAATAATATTGTCGTAACATGTTAAACGCGAATCCGACATGCCAGACTTAAACGGGTAAATTTTTATTTTATTTTTCTCACATTGGAATGAAACTTAACTATTGGATTGAATCGTTCGTCTCACTTAACCCTCAATGGTTATTACGAAACGATCAAAAGACTTTGAGTCGCCACCAATATATTTTGGCTAGGTGAGACTACTCACCAACCAGAGTTCATCTTTCAAGAGTTACAAAACTCTCATAAACAAACTCTGAAGTTTGCTAACGAAAGATTCATATGAAAAGGGTTCGAGGAGTCTGCTACATGTAAAGTGAAACATGTCCCCCCTGACTCCCATAAAATGGTCACTATTAATCATGTGTTATCTTAAATCTTGACTAAAATTGATCGTAGTTTTTTGATGCTTAATTATAATTCCCATATTTGAAAATATTTGAAATTGATATTATTTTTCCAATTAAAAGTAAATTAGGTTTTAATATTTTTTGAAAATTAAAATATTTTTCGCACTTCTCCCAAAAACTTGGAGGAATACTAAAATTTTATTTTTTGGAAAATTTAAAATTTTGATTTACTTGTTGAATAAGGATATTCTCTTGTTTAAAATAATCGATAGGGTGACTTCTATATACTAAAAGCACACTTATGGATTATTTTAACTTGCAGATATTGCTTTGAATCTTATTCGAAACCCATGTTATATTTGTTAATATCATGCAAGGTTTTTAACATAATAGTACCTAAAAAACTCTAAAGGACATGCATTGACACAAAATTCCTACATGATCCTAATGGATATGTATTGACGCAAAGGTTCCTATGTAATCCTAGAATTGGCTTTAGGGTACTATTATCGAAATAATCCTAAGGGACATGTTTTGACATGAAGGTTCCCACATAACCCTAAAAGAAATGTATCAATGCAAAGGTTCCCATGTAATCCTCAAGACTCGATTTTAAGGTATTATTACCTAAATAACGTTAATGGACATGTTTCGACATGAAAATTCCCACATGATCTTAAAATAATGGAAATATCTAAAATGACCACAGATTATGCAAGCTATCCTAAATGATCTTAAAATGCATGGGAAATTTTAAATGGCCCTTAGATTATGAAAATAACTTACATGGCTCTAAAAGAAAAGGAAATTGCTAAATGGTCCCTAATGCACATGTAATGGCCTAAATGACCCCCAAAATTCATGGAAATGTCAGAATAATGATAAAATGCCTAGAATTGCATAATAGCCCCTAAAACATGGCAAATTATTAAAAGGACTCTAAACTGCATGAAATTGCATAAATGATCTTAAATCATGGCAAATGACTAAATGATGTAAAAATGAATGAAATTACATGATAACCCCTAAATTATGAAAGATTACTAAAATGACTCTAAAATGCATAAAATTGCATAAATGGTCTCAAAACATGGCAAGTTACTAAAATAATGCAAAAATGCATGAAAATACATAATAACCCTAAATCATGAAAAATGACTAAAATGATACTAAAATGTATGAAATTACATAATAACCCTTTATATTCACATATCCATTTCATGGTTAAATGGTCACCTTAATGTGTCTTAGTATGTCCAAATATTTTTCTTGTGTTTTAAAGAGGCTGATGAAATAAAAATGTTGTCTTGACAACTCCAACATCCACTCCTTTGTATAAACATATTTATATCATCTCCATGCACCCTATTTGTCATCTTCTTGCATCTATATCACCCATTTGTATGTCAAAATGTCATCTTTGCTTGTTTGGATGTTTAATCCATGTTTATCTTTGTATGTCCTATATTTTGTTCATGATATCTCTATTAAAATACTTCCTTGTCTCTTACAAATTGATTTTTAGAAACTTCCTCAAGTTAAGTTCATGTTACTTTCAATAGATGAAGAGTACCATGGACTTAATGTTTTCATTAAATTGGTCTCCTAATATTGGGGGTAAATCAACATTTCAGATCTGGATTCATAGTGAATTAAGTACATTTTTCAAAAAAGAAAAGAAAAAAAAATCCTTCTTAGTACTAATCCTTGATCTTGAGTCTTGTGTTCTTTTTTGTGACATGGTCAACAGGTTGTTCTATCATCCCAAACTACTTTGAGATTATGGAATGAACTTGTGAAGGCCGTGTTATTTTATGTCGCATATGTTCAGACGTCCTAAACCCAAGCCTATCTTTGAAAAATTAGAATATCGAATAATTCCCTATTTTTCCTATGGTAGCATTGTAGTCTAAACTTAAAAAATCATTTTTGAACCATAAAATATTTCCTTTGATTTTTCTAATATTTTTCCTTTAAAGGACATCAAATTAACTTTCTAACAATGTCTTATTTGCCCTTCGATCATGTCAAACGAGGGAGTTATGATTTTTCAACCTTTGCTGTTAGAAACCCCTAGAACCAGCATGTAATATTCTGTTTGGGGCCATTACAGCCTAACATTGATTTTTACGAAATCTCTAAATATTTTTCCCAAAATGTTCACAAAATTCCATTTTCAGAAAGGTATTATCTATGATCTAACAATCCCGGATGAGCTTAGAATGGTTTTTTTGAAATCTATCATGCCCTTTTAATTTCACATGCTGCCGGTGCTGAGATGAACCTAACTTCAGAAATTAATTTCGCCTAAAAAGTGATTTTCTAGAATTTTTGGAATATTTTATATTAAACCTTGTCGAGTTACTTTTCAACGGTACCTCATGTGCTCTCTAAAATCTTCGGATGCACCCGAATAAAATCTAAAAAATAAAGATGACATAATGTTGTCCCTTATTTTCAACCTAATTTTTGAATCCCATTTTATCGAGACATTCAGATGTCTAAACAATGTGCCCGGTTGATTCCCCCACAACATTAACTCCTTTTAACTTGGATTAAGATTAAAGTATGAAAAATAGGATTTCACATTAAAGTTTTCGCTAGTGGAGATACTTCAACTCCATTACTCCAAGGGGCATACTCTAACCCTATTTTTTATTAAAAAATTCAAATATTTTCTTTGTTCCTAAATGTTTTCCTAACACTGAGGATACTTCAACCCCATTACTTAAAGGGGATACTCCAACCCTGATTTTTTCATTAAAAATCTAAATTTTCACTTCAATCTTAACTATTTCTATAACTCTATTTTGGGGATAATCCAACCCCACCTCATCGAGGGGATACTCCAACCCTACTTTTACCTTAAAATTTTGAAATTTTCTTTCTTTCGGATGCCTCAAACTGTTTTCATAAAAATCATCTTTGGTTTTCAAATTACCACTGAATCGAGATCGATCTCTAAAATTGTTATCCCGGTTATTCTTTAATAATCAAAGGCAATTATGAGATATATTTCGATCACCCCTCTATTTTTTATGTTATTTTGTTTGTGATTGCTTGTTTATGATATTATTATATTTCTTTTTTTTCGCCTTACTAACTTATTTCCTTTTGTAGTGTTATTGTGCATTCATATTCAAAATTCCTTTTCTAATAAATTTATAAGGTGATATATTGGTATCTCTCCAGTGCCTAATACGAAACATCCAATTTTTAAAATCCAATCCGGACATCGTTTTCATAAAAAATCTCTATGTTCTTCACACCTCCAAGGCACATAGGTGATCTAATTTTCCTTTAAAAAAACCCCAGATTTACATTTTCCAAAACTTCATGCATTAAAGAGGATTATATCTAAATAGAGACCAAATGGAATCTATTTAACCGAGACCAAAGTGAGATATAGTTAGTAGGTATCGATTTTGGGCATTACAGGGATGCTAGTCCTTTCCTATGCGTAACCAACTCCCGATCCTAACTAATAAATCTTTGGACTTCATAGACCTTGAAATCAGTGTTTCGAGTTTTGTAACTCATAATATTGTTTTCAATAGGCGTTCGATCTTTCCCAGCCTCAAAAGATCGGCAGCGACTCCAAGTTTATGGCCACTTCGTGATGGCCACTGGGTCCAGTTGGATGAGCGACTCATCTGACAGTCCTTATCCCCTTCATATCATCACACCTAATCCAAATCCCAATCAAGGATAGCTTAAAGGCTCGACCATAACCAACCATTATTTTATTTTTATGTCGAGCGCATTATGCCCTTCGGATCGTCTAAAGTTTTAAAGGCCGAGCATATGGCGATAGCTTGGCGACTCCACTGGGGACCATAAAGAGTTAGGCTTATAACTAGCTATTTCTCACTCGGTTCTCGATTTTTTGGTCTCTATAATTATTTAAATATAATTCTCCTTTATTTTGTTGCCTACTAATCTTTATTGTTTATGTTTTTATCTTATGATTGTTAGGGATTATTTATGCCCAAATAAATATTGAGTTGAATAAATATGGTATTATGGGAATGAAACAAAAAGGTTTGATTATTTTCCTGACAAACACCTTGCACTTGCATTTACACTAGATTCCCACCATACACCATGATATGGTTAGTATCCTAATTACTAGGAGGAAGTGAGCCATCCGCCTTCGTGAGTAACCCTTCGCATAGGCATGACAAGACCTTCCGGGATGTGAGCTACCTATGTCTCTCGTGAGTACCCTTCCATACTTGCATAAGGAAATACATCCATTGGATCGAACCTATTTTGCCAAACCCGTGATGGGTCTAGGACCAAGCTACCTCAGCTATTCTTATCGGATGAAGGAATGATTTGGATACTGAACCCTACGAGCTAAACCATGTCAAACCATAGTAGATACTGCTAGAATAACTCAAGTTTAAGGTTTACTTAGGGAAACATTTTTTGTCTTTACTACTATACACCATTGGTTATGCAGGCGATAATGGGTGAACATTGTCATCCTTGTTTGTCTTTTTATTTTCATGATCATTCCTTTAGGATATGCCATTACGTTCAATGGAAAATCCTCTTTAATGAGTGAGTAAGGATAAGTGAACGCCATTACCTGCAATGCCATCTTGAAACAGTCATATCTGATAGAAATAAGCCATGATGCTATCCAAATGATGGCTTAGCATATGCTTAACATAAATGGTGATGAACGGACATCATCTTTTAAATGGTTAGTCTTAGTCACCGCTAGGTATCATGTTGCTTTATGAAGAGGAAATTTTAATATGGACATGTTGGTATTCTGCTTGTTTAATGCCTCAACATTTATATTCATCATGTTTTGCCCTAGGCATCGTACTGCTTATTCTCAAGGCAAATTTTGTGATAACACTTTTGCTGCTATTATTTTATTTCTTTATCTTTTACCTATTATTTTGTGTTGATTACTAACTCATTCTCTTTTTGCTATTCTTTTTCACCATGCATCATTTCATCATAATTACTATCATCATGGGACAATTAGCTCTAATGGATCAATGTTCACCAAGGGGTATTTATTATGGAGAAATAATCTATTTCAGAGCTAAAGCTTTTTTAAGAAGTCTGAGCATGGTCATAACATTGAGAGCGTGAAGATGGGGATGTTCTAAAACTGAGTAATGCCTCAGTGGTGCATGAAAGGATTAAGATAGGATACCTTTAAAGTGATTGGCAAGATCTGAGGATCATATAGATTAAATGGGATAGTACTAAAAGGGAATCATTCATTAAGAGCTATGGAGATATAGCTTTTCTGCTTTAAGTTCGTTTGGATGTTGGTTTATTGCAAATGACCTCTCAGTTTTGGAATCCAGCATATCGGTGTTTCATTTTCAATCATGAAGACTTAGTCCGCATAGTTAATGAATACACTACGTTACTCAACATTGAAAGGGCAAAGGTCGACAGGATTTACTGCAAAGCATTGAATCATCTAACCTTCAGGAAAAGATTAGCTCAAATCTTTGAGGCAATAGGGTTTTAGATTGAGAGTCATATCAAAACAAAGGGGAATAGTAAATGCATCTCATAGGCTAGTTTGAAAAAAGCAATGGTGAGTATCGTTGATATCCGAAAAGTCCAAGATATCTATGCTTTGGAAATATATGGTCTGGTCATATTCCTAAAGACATTAGGCTATGTTGAAGCTACGATAGTAGCTGTCTATCTTGTTTGTGCTGCAACATTAATCCCGCACTGGCCATT
>JBBYHM010000019.1:1181170-1191903 GCA_038381775.1 Adansonia rubrostipa | reverse complement strand
ATTTGAGCCCTTAATTTTTGTAAGCAAATGGGAATGGGCTGATTCATCGGATGTGCACGCTCCTTTACATTTGGCTCATCAGTCACTTTAGCCCTAAAGAAAGTAGGATGTAGTGTTGCTTTTTGCCCAGCTTTACCCTGTCTCTACGGTACTTGAGAAGGAATGGCCTCGAGATAAATTTAAAAAGCAATGGGTCCAAAAATTTTGGAACCTCAAAGGGAAGAAGGTAACATGGAAGGCCTCTTGGTTTTTCCCATAAATAGTCATATACCAGTGCAGAGATTAAAGCCGTGTACCACTTATGGGATTATGGGGAAGTACTAGTTATGCCCCTCTTTAAGTTCTTCGACAATTCGAGTGCCATCAATTCATCCCCTTCATCTAAGACTTAGAGTTGTGGGATTTTAATTATGGTGAGCCCAACTACAAGTCGAGAATCCAGCTAGCCTTTCAAGCATGGAAACAAACCTGCTGCATGGAAGATATTGGAGAGAGAGTAATATAACCCCAGGATATGATGAATAGAGGATCCGTTGCGCTAATCATGTCGTGCCATTGTTTGGTATTGGGATATCAAAATTGTTGATTGATGAATTTCTTTTTGAAATTGAATTGCTTAAGCAAGAGTTCGAACAGGAAAAAGCAACCTTTTCCAAGGAGATCGCTCAATTAAAGGAGGAAAATAGTCAACTAAAAATGGACCTTTACTTTAGGGATAGCGAGATGAGTAGGGTTGTCAAGGAGAAAAACCACCTTAAGGAGGATCTCGAGAGCTTGAAAAGAGACTATGTGGCCTTTAACAAATCAAGCAAGTCCTAAAAACTTGGAAAGCCATCGGTCGAGTAGAGGACAAATATTACTACTCTCGAGAAGAAACTACACCAATGGAGAGAAGCTGCTAGGGTTAATAAGGAAAAGCTTGTTAGAACCTAAACTCTTGCATTAATTTATCGAAAGAAGAACGAACAGTTAGAGGCTCGAGTCTGGGATTTGAGAGCAAACTAGGTCGAGATTAGAGTTTTGACACTCAGAATTTAAGATTTAGAGCAGTTTCTTCAAGCTTGCCAAAACCAAGTTGGCGCACTAGTAAGAGCCTCCGAACAGCGGGAGCAAGAATGGCTTCAATTGGTTTATCACGCACACCAAAACTATCAGGACTATCATCATTGTCTCACAATCAGATCCAGGTAGCTTACTTGGAGGTCGAGAATATGATGGACATAGCTTGATCCCTGACACATGAAATCTTGCCCACCAGAGCCCATGAGCAAGAGTTGTTATATTTCTTAGACCATGAAATCAAACAATGTAATCGTGTCAGGCATTTTCGAATGTAATCACATATAACTAATTTATTTTATTGCTTTAATGAAATATGCTATTGGTGGAGCTGTCCCTTTATCGAATTATCCTTTTTGCATTTGCATAACTAACCTAATCCTTTCATGGTTTGTATTCATTCATGATCGTATATTCACTCTTATTGCATCAAACATATGCATGAACATACCATAAAGGCTTAGTCCAAAATAATTTAAAGTGAAGGTGATGCAAAACATGGAATCTACAATTCGCCATCAGTATAACACTCGCAATCATTGGAAAACAATGGAAAATGATCACCAGGCTCGCATCGAAAGACTCAAACTCATGTATAGAGAGTCCCAAGAGCAGGTACTTTGTATGAATGAGGAACTTCAAGCATAGATCACCAAGATAAGTAAATTGCTATCCAATGCATTGAAGGAAAAAGGGTAGACGAGCGTAGTCGAGAAGAGGAAAAAATTAGCCCACCCTGAAAGCAATTTGAATGGTTGTACTGAAGCCACCAATGCTCTTGAAGGAGTACTACATGGGCAGCACCCTTCGACAACGAACATCCCACCATCTCAGCCATTTATTTATATCAATCCTATAGTAGCGTCCCACTTAATTCAAGCATTTCAAGGCGTAGGCTCTTCATCGTCAGGGCCTGTAGTCCCGGACCTTGATGAGCACATGGAGCAAGAGAAAACAAAGAGGCCTTTAGAAAATAATAAGGACTTGGAAAAGTATCACTCATTAGAAAAGCGTCTTTGAGTTATGGAAAGAAGTAACAAATTTGAAATTGTAGATGCAAAGTCATTAAGGCTAGTTTTAAGCCTCGTTATCCCACCCAACTTTAAAGCACTTGATTTGAAAAATACCACGAGACTATTGACCCTAGTGCCTATCTTCGCATGTATTATCACAAAATGGAGGGACACAAAGAAAATGAGAAGCCACTGATCCATTGCTTCCAAGATAGTCTAACTGGGGCAGCTCTCCGATGGTACATAAAACTTGGTCCCATAAGAATTCAAACATGGGTAAACTTGGTATGCGTATTCCTTGAAAGTATAAGCATGTGTCTGATTGGGTTCTAGATCGTCTTTCTCTCATGAACATGAAAAAAAAATCTTTCAAGAGTTTTAGATAGTATGCTCAGAGATAAAGGAAGGAGGTAGTTTAAGTTTACCATCCTCTAATTGAAAAAGAAATGACAGTTATGTTTGTTGGCACCCTACGAGCTCTTTACTATGAAAGGCTAGTAGGAAGCGCTATGAAAAATTTCTCCAATATGGTCATATCAGGTGAAATGATTGAAAACGCCATCAAAAGCGATAAGATATCCATTGGGGAAGCATCTGGATCAGTAAAAAAGATAGTAAATAAATGTAAGAAGAAGGAAGTGAATACTGTAGGTGAGAATCATGCTAGGTTTAATCAAAGTCTGTATTCGATAGAGCATATGTACTTCCTAAGCATGTTGAATACGGGTCTTACCCCTTACTCATCAGTACCGTAACTAGTCCACACTACCAGGTTCACTTCTGCAATGAGCTTTACACCAAATCTCGTGTAAAGTGCAGCCCAAAATGCACAGCCCTGCAATATGCACAATGTGAGAGCTCCAAATAACCAACAAGCATCTTGAGAAATAGAGCACTTTGAACCACTCCCTTACTCATATAAAGAGATCTACTATTGCTTATTGGCAGGCAAACTTGTGGCTCCAGTATTCACGAACCCAAGATCACCAACGTAACCTAAATGCTATAACGCGAACGCTTATTATGAATACCATGTGGAAGCGCAAGACCACTCCATTGCGAACTGCACTTCATTTAAAATAAAGGTGCATGGTTTACTAGAAAAAATAGTGATCAGGATTAAGCAAAGTCTTAGACCCAATGTGGGGGCCAACCTACTCCCTAATCATGTCGAACCGAGAGTGAATGCGATAATCGATAGAAAAGGCTATCAAATTAAAAAAAGCGTGGGACAAGTCAAAACCCCAATGAGCAAGGTTTGGCAGGCCTTCATGAAACTAAATAGTAATAGATAACAAAAATAAAAAAATGCCTTTGATACATCTTGCTGCCACTACGGTCAACAACACGACTTGCAACATTGTCCATTATTCTTGGAGATGGTCCAAAGAATGACAGATTGATCTGAAATCGAGTTCTATAAGGAGTGGGATAGACATGACAATCCATTTATCCATGCTACTGACGAGGATAGACCTACCGATGGTCAGATCTCTAGTTGTTTGTCTCTTATAGGCATAAAGAAAAGAGCTAATAAAAGTTTTAGGCAGTATGTTACAAGATGGATGGAAGAGGTTGCCCAGATTCATCCCTTACTGACAGAAAAAGTGATGATTGTTAGATTCATTAGCACGTTACCAGCCTTTTATTTTGAAAAAGTAGCGAGAAGCTTCCCAAAGAACTTTACAGATTTGGTCATACTCTATGAAAGGATCGATGAAGCCATGAAAAATGAATTGAGAAGAAAAAGTATCTACAAAGACAAAAAGAAAAGAAAGATGAAGGTTAGTAAGCAATCAAAATCCAGCACTAAAGCTAATTCATTTTAAACTCATGCTGAGTTAGACATAAAGGAAATGATCGTTAAAGAAAACTGTAAGATTATCGAAAACATAAAAAATTTGGACGCTAATGAATTTGGTTTGGCAAATCCTGGTGCAAGCTAAGCTACTAAATGCAACTGATAAGATAGAGGAAATGATAGATAACTTTTATGATTTTTATACTATTTACGACCATGCTTTTCAAACATGCAAAGAGTTTCACACAATGGTTCAAAGGATAATGAACGAGGGTAGCGTAGAATTCTATGATGAAAAGCAAACCTCGCATATCGAGTCTACAAATGCAACATCATCCGTCAACGCATTAGAAGAAAAAGTGTGTAATCTCCCTTACAAGATTGAAAGGTCATTGATTTCGTACGACAATCTTAAAGTAAACCCTATTCAGCCTTCACTAAAGATGATCATTCAACTTCCATCTCCCTTCACATTTAAATATGATAAAGATGTTCTTTAAAACTATAAAAGCAAAATTTTAATCATCAGAGAATCTAGCCAGTAAGTAGCAAGTGTTGACCTTTTAGAGGTAAGTCACCTAACTCTGAGTGACCGATGTTATGCTCCAACAACATCAAAAAATAGCACTCAGTAAAAGAATGGAAATCTCATTTCTCAAGCATCGAAATCTGTAACCAAAAACTCAGAATCGGTAGCTATCAAGGATCCAGTAAGCGAGAAAGAAGCTATAAAATTCCTCAAATTCATCAAGCACAGTGAATATAGCATCATCGATCAGTTGAACAAGTAACCCGCTAAGATGTCTGTGTTGTCACTGCTATTAAATTTGGAAGCTCATAGGAGTGCCCTCCTCAAGGTTTTGAATGAGACCTATCTCTCTTTTGACATCTCTATAGGTTAGTTGGATCATCTAGTGAACAACATCACCGCCGATAATTACATATCTTTCAGCAATGACAAAATCCTACCTGGAAGAAGAGGAAATTACAAAGCCCTTCACATCACCACGTACTGTAAAGGCACTATGTTGCCTAGAGTGCATATTGCTAACGGGTCAGCTTTAAATGTAATGTCCATATCATCCTTGAACAAGCTCTCTATTGATGCATCTCATATCCAGAATAGTACGATTGTGTGAGTGTTCAATGAAACTTGTTGGAACATTGTAGGGAACATCACCATTCCACCCCAAATCGGCCCATGTCCTTATGAAGTTAACTTCCATGTGATGGACATTATTCCATCATATAACTACTTGTTAAGAAGGCCTTGGATTCACTTTGCTAGGGCAGTACCATCATCTCTGCACCAAAAGTTAAAATTCATCATCGAGAATAAAGTCTTTAGTATTGGAGGAAAGAAAGATATCATTGCTGCTACCTCAACTGATGCCCCATATGTCAAACCTACCGAAGATAGCCTAGAATCCTCTTTCCAAGCCTTTGAGTTTGTCAACACAACTTATATCAAAAAAGGATTACTAATAGTTTAGCCCCACCTATTAAAAAGTATTTTCATGGGTTTAAAGTTGATTGTCAGTAAGGGTGCCTAGGCTAGAAAAGGACTTGAAAAGCGTCTTCAAGGAATTACTAAAGCCTTGAAAATGGTTAACTAAATCGACAAAAAAAGGTTGGGATTCAAGCCCAGTGCACAGCAGACAAGAAAGCAAGCTCAGAAGAACCATGAAAGAAGAATGGCTTATTTGTTAATACGAAACGTGGAGAATGAGCTAATGATATTTCCACCACTTTGGGAAAATTTTTGCCTAAGGGGACATGTAAATACTAGCTCCGCTAGTGCTATGCTCATATTGAACAAAGCATTCAAGGATATCTCCATCAATACGATTGGAGAGCCAAAGATGTCAACTACAAGGCTGAAGACTGATCTATGCCCTCCAAGGTTTGTTCTGAATGTTTGGACTGAGACCGAGATTCCTGTGCTGTTCAAGTCTATCTCAAAGTAATGCTATGAACTAAACCTACATGTTCTCGCCCAAAAGCATCGTAGGATCCTTTGTATGGGCAACTTTTATTAAGTATTATCAATAAAAATGACTAAGCATTTAGCATTCATTCTTTGTGTTCATAATTTTTGTCGAGCTTAGATTTTTTTTATGTCTTTTTCCACCTATATTGTTCTTTTCCATATTTTCAAGTGTTCCGATGAAGATGACATGATTGTTCATACTAAAACCTTAAGAATTGATTTTGAGCAACCAACCTGTGCTGGTAAGGTCGAATTTGAAGAAGACCTTAAAGAGAACCCTATACCTTATACCTATTGAGACTAGTTGAAAAGGAAGAAAAACAGATATTACCTCATGAAGAACCCACTAAAACCATAAACCTTAGAATGGAAAAAGATTAAAAAAAGGTTAAGATCTGAATCTCTGTAAAGCCATCAACTTGAGCTGAACTAATAAGTCTCATTTAGGAATATCGAGACGTATTTGCCTAGTCCTATCAAGACATGCCTAGACAAGATACCAACATTATGGTTCATAAACTTCCTCTTAAACCTGAATGTAAACCAATCCAGCGAAACTTAAAAAGGATGAAACTGGAAATGCTCCTTAAAATCAAGGAAGAAGTTAAGAAATAATTTGAAGCGGGATTTCTTAAAGTAGCTAAATATCTTGAATGGATAGTCAACATAGTCCCAATTTTTAAGAAGGATGGTAAAATGCAAATATGTATGAAATACAGGGACCCGAATCAAGCCAGCCCAAGGATAATTTTTCTCTACCGCATATTCATACCTTAGTAGACAATACTGCTAAAAATGCTCTATTTTCTTTCATGGATGGGTTTTAAGGCTATAATCAAATCAAAATGGCAGCTGAAGACATGGAAAAGACCACTTTTGTGACCATGTAGGGAACTTTCTGTTATAAATTGATACCTTTCGGGTTAAAGAATGCCGGGGTAACTTACCAAAGGACTATGGTAACATTGGTCCATGACCTTATGCACAAGGAAATTGAGGTCTATATGGATGATATGATCACCAAGTCAACAAAAGAGAATAAACCTGTTGCTAGCCTAAGAAAACTTTTCAAAAGGCTTCGCAAATACCAACTCAAGCTAAATCCTACCAAATGCACATTTGGTGTCACCTTCGATAAATTATTGGGGTTCATTGTGAGCGAGAAAGGAATAAAGGTGGATCCTAACAAGGTTAAGGTAGTTCAAAACGTACCACCACCTCAAACTTAAAAAAAAATGAAAAGTTTCTTAGAAAGATTGAACTACATAGCCAATTCATACCTCAATTGATGACAAATACGATCCGATCTTTAGGCTACTAAAAATATAAAATCTTGGAGAATGAAATCAAGAATGCCAAGAAGCTTTCGATAAAGTCAAACATGACCTTTCAAAACCTCCAATACTTGTGCCACCAGTGCCCGGATGACCACTAATCTTGTATCTATCAATCCTAGACAAGTTAATGGCAGTGTATTAGGATAACATGATGAATCAGGAAAAAAGGAATAGGATGTCTTTTACTTGAGCAAGAAGTTTATGGAATATGAAAATGATTTTTCATTCGTAGAGAAGCTATGTTGCGCTTTAGCTTAGATAGCCAAAAGGTTAAGGCAATACATGCTATACCACACTACATGGTTAATCTCTAAGCTTGATCCCATCAAGCATTTGTGCGAAGCCTCTACCTTGTCCGGAAGGTTAGCTAGATGGCAAGTTATGCTTTCTGAGTATGACATCATGTATGCGAACCAGAAAGCCATTAAAGGCAGTGCAATAGTAGACTTTTTGGCAAGTCGAGTCACAGATGACTATCAACCTTTAAACTTTAAGTTCTCTGACGAAGACTTGATGTGCATATTCAAGGCAGAGAACATTGTCAAGTGTGGGTCATCGTGGAGGATGTACTTTAATGGAGCTTCAAACAAACTGGGGGCATGGAATTGAGGTAATTTTTATCTCGCTTGAGGGAAACCATTACTTTTTCATAACCAAATTAAACTTTGATTACACCAACAACATAGCCGAACATAAGGCTTGCATCATGGGACTCCAAGCAACAATTGAAAGGGCATTCGAGCACTGCAAGTATTTAAAGATTCATCCCTCGTCATTTACCAACTGAAGGGAGAATGGCAAACACGTCATGCTAAACTGAGCCACTATGGGAATTTAATATCGGAGCTCTAGAAAGAGTTTGATGATATTAGCTTTCAACATTTACCTTGAGAAGAGAACCAAATTGCTAATGCCTTGGTCACTTTATCTTTCATGTTTAATGTCAATCGCGAATAAGACATTGCTCCTATCCAAATGAGTATCATGACATCCTTCAATACATCAAGGTTCAATGGTACCCAAAAAGTGCCACTGAAACTGATAAGAGAACCATCAGACGATTAGCTACAAATTTCATTTTGGATGGTGAGGTTTTGTATAGGAAAGGCTAGGATCTGGTGTTACTCTTATGTGCAGATGCCTCTAAAGCCAAAAGAATACTTGAAGAAGTTCATGAAGGGATTTATGGTATGCATGCTAATGGACACCGAATGGCAAGACAAGTCATGTAATCAGGTTATTATTGGTTGACTCTCGAAAAGGATTGCATTGACTATGCTCGAAAGTGTCACAAATGCCAAATCTACATTGACAAGATCCATGTCCTACCAATAACCCTACATGTTATGATAGCTCCATGGCCCTTTTTTATGTGAGGCATAGACATCATTGGGCCAATTACCCTTAAAGCTTCTAATGGGCATCACTTTATTTTGGTCGCGGTCGATTATTTCACCAAATGGCTAGAGGCAACTTCTTATGCGAACGTCACCAGATCTATCATATGCAAATTTGTGAAACAGGAAATCATCTGTAGATATGGTCTTTCTAAATAAATCATCATAGATAATGCATGAAATTTAAAAAATAAGATGATGCAAGCAGTTTGTTCTCAGTTTCAGATTCAACATCGAAACTCTGTCCTATATCGTCTGCAGATGAACAGAGCAGTTGAAGCAGCCAACAAAAATATCAAGAAGATAGTTGAAAAGATGGCTGAGATGTACAAAGATTGGCATGAAAAGTTACCTTTTGCTTTACATGCTTATCGTACGACTGTACGAACTTTTATAGGTGCTACCTCATTTTTTTTGGTCTACGGCATGGAGGTTGTCCTATCTATCGAGGTTGAAATACCTTCCCTTAGAGTTTTAATGGAATCACAACTTGAAAAGGCTGAATAGGTTAAAAACCAATTCGAGGAGCTAAATCTCATTGAAGAAAAAAGAATCAAAGCCATCTGTCATGAGCAGATATATCAAAAGTGCATGATGAGAACCCATGACAAGAAGGTTTGCCCTTGTCAGTTCTGAGAAGGTGACCTGGTTTTCAAACAAATTCTCTCGATACATAAAGATACTCGCAAAAAATGGACCCTAAATTGGGAAAGGCCATACGTGGTGAAACATGTATTCTCTGGAAGAGCTCTAATCTTAACCAAGATGGATGGCAGTGACCTGCCGAACCCTGTGAATTCTAGTTTTATTAAGCAGTACTATGCCTAAAAAGACTTTAGGATGAAAACTCGAAAAGGCATCCTATTAGTCCCTTACCTACCATTCATAAAAAAAATCCAAAAAAAAAAAAACAAAACAAAACAAAAAAGAAAGAAAAAAGAAAAAAGAAAACCAGCTTAAGTTGAAAACTCAAGAGGGTGACTTAAGTGATTAGACTTTTTCATTCAAATAAAGCCAAGCCCAAACCATCGTTAGCCCAAAACCAATCTTCCCTATATTCATAACTCTAACCAAGACACCAAGTCATAACCTAAACAATCTATTCTGTGTTGACCAACACAACCAAAACCTTATCCATACCTGTACTTGAAAAATATAAAGCCTAACTTGGAGGCCCCATTGCACTCGAAAAGGATTAATTACTCAAAAGAAATCTCCAAAGGCAGTTAGTGAAGGATTCATGTCATCAACATCAACATCAAAGCCAATTGATAGAAAAGACTCTTTTTATCTCTTTTGTATTTCAAAATTTTTCATAATCTCATAAGTTTGTCACAACTTGTACCATCTTTCTTTGACTAAAAATTTAACTATTTAATTTCTTTCACAGGCTTTTTGTAACCCTGCATTCCATGTTGCATCATGTTTATCCTTTAATTCATAATGCTTGATAAATTGACAAAAATAATAACAGGATTTCCTAGCATTACTTCAAAAGATAGAACTTTGCAGGAACTTTGTTTCATGTTTAAAGACTAAGAATAAACTCTTGGGGCCACAACCAACCTTACTCTAGAGCCCTAATCTTAACCTTCTCCCAATAAGAGGTCATGGACCTCCTGTACTTCCAAAGAAGGGACAACCTTAACATTTAAAGCCTCTAAAAATCTAAGGCAAGATTGACAAACCCTGGGCAAAAGGCCACATCACCAATGCTAAAGGAAGCCCAAAACCAACCATTGGATTATGCCTTTAAAGTCACCACCCTTGCATTAATTAGGCAAGCATTTGCATCTCTATGTATTATGTAGCATTTAACATCTTACAAGAATCAGCTCTGGTACGTAGAAGTCAAATTTATAGGGAACCTAAGGTACCATTTTTTGATTTCAAAAAACCTCAAAAGGCTACAAGTAAGTACCTCTAACCTTATGTGCCCATTGAAAATCACCCAAGTGCAGGACGCTTCCCTACCATAAAGCCTACACAAGTTGGTAGCACCTACCTACCTTAGTTCTCAAAGAGCAGGACACTTCCCTACCTTAAAGCCACACAAGCTGGTGGCAACTACCTACCTTAGTCCTTAAAGAACATAATGCTTTCCTACCATAAAGCCCATACAAGCTGGTGGCACTT
>JBBYHM010000019.1:1122532-1181070 GCA_038381775.1 Adansonia rubrostipa | reverse complement strand
ACAAGCTGGTGGCACTTACCTACCTCAATCCTCAAAGAGTAAGACGCTTACCTACCATAAAGCCCACACGAGCTAGCAGCAACTACCTACCTCAATCCTTAAAAAGCAGGACGTTTATCAAGCTCACATAAGCTGGTGGCACTTATTTACCTTAGTCCACAAAGAGCTAGACATCTTTCTTCACTTACTTTAAAGCCCATGCAAGCTGGTGGCACTTATCTACCTTAGTCCATAAAAAGTTGGCCGTCTTTCTTTACCTACATCAAAGCCCACACAAGCTGATGGCACCTGTTTAAAAAAAATAAAAAAAAACTAGTAGGGAGGTCAAACCCTACAAAACTCATCAAAATCATCTTTTCTATAAGTTTTTTAATCCATCTCGACATGATACTAAATAACTCTCCACTTTTTAGTAGGCACACAAATCCATCATTTTGTCCGAACAAAATGGTGTCTATTTGTCTTTGCCTTATTCCTAATACTTAGCAACGACCAAAGAAGGGTAGTTGTAGACACCTCATTTTGTTCGGACCAGTTTTTGGCATCCTATCAATTAGGTAAAATATGATAAAATAAAAAAATAAAAATAAAAGCTAGGGGATGATCGTCGGTGCCATGTCACCAGGCACTATTAGGCGACATGGTGTTAAGCAAAAATATTTTTTTGGGAAGGTCTAAAATGCCTATAGGCCATATTGAAGAAAATGTAAAAATGAGGCATCAAAAGCCACTTTTCATGGTGTCACCAAGGTTATTCAAATGAATACACAAATCAATTTCTTATTGTTTGTGACCAAGTTAAGGTAAACTGGGAAGTCATAGGTACATACAAGTTATATTGAGGCGCAATTATTGATACAAGGCCTTTACGATGCAAAAAACTTAAATTTTCCCATTTAGTATCTATACAAGAGGGTTTGGTACCGATACCTAAGGTGTGGTATTTATATCTAGCATGTTTGTATCGATACAGACCTTGGCAATAGCTAAAGTTATGATTTTTGGCAAATCTATCGATACACAAGCATGAGTATTGATACAAATCCATGGAGTATTGATATAGGCCTCCAAGTTTCGAGACTGGAAATGTTTTTTGCTTTTAGTATCGATGCACAGCTCATTGTATCGATACTTAGGAATAAAAGTACCTTGTGTATTAATATAACATGTTTTGTATTGATACACCAAGGCATTTTTGCCTAGCTTAAACCACTTTTAAGCCTTCTAAAACTCGATTTAAACATGTTTTTGCACCAAGTAACTATCATAAAATGTTGCAAACCTTAACTATGGGTTCATTAAAGGATTCAAACAAATTTTTAAAGCCCAAACAATTAATGACAAAGGTCACTTTCATAAGATATATGGGTGTAAGAAGGTGTGGCAAGCATATCTCCTGTTGCAGGCTATCATAGCCTTTTTGCCTCTTTGCTCAGTATGGCAGAACCAATAAGAACAGAGTCAACTAAGCATGGTAGCTGGAGATGTCCCATAGTGCAGAAGGGAAAAATTAAAAGTGTCATTTGCATTATCTTCTAAAAGCAGGGGCTGAGCATTGAAAAAAAAAGAGCCAACCATCATAAAAAAAAAACTTTCAGCTATCAAAGAAGCTCCCCAGCAATCCCAGAAAACTCATTATCCTTCTCTACAAATCCTTTATCAACTCCAGCTCCAACAACTCACCAAAATACTGTCCTATTACCTTTCACCCTCAACTTACCTTTATGCCCGTAGCTCCCTAAAACCACCACCAGAACACCTTAAAAAACTTAACCTTTGACACATTCTCATCCTTAAAACACCCTATTAGCAACCACATTACTAGAAAGCTCCTTTCTTTCACCTTTTTCTTGTTAAACAATAGCAAAAAGAGGGAAGAGACTAAGTTTAAAGTTATTGCTTTAAAAAAAGAGGAAAGTTTAAGCTTTTGCTAGTATATTTTTTTACCTTGTTCCAGACATTTTCTGTTTTGATCATCCATTTCATTTTAGTAAGCCCTTCATGTTGCTATGACCCTCATAATACTCTCATGCATTTTTGTTACCTTACTTGTGGTAGTCCTAGGATCTTGATGACCTCCTTGACACATTGATGTTGTTGGATATATAAATTCACCATACTTCATTTTCATCATCATACAGCCTCTGTTCATGCATCTTTTGCCATGGTCTTAGTATTAATCCTTGATCTTGAATCTCATGTTCCTTTTTCTGATATGGTTAACGGGTTGTTCTATCATCCCAAACTACTCTAGGATTATGGAATGAACTTGTGAAGGCCGTGATACTTTCTGTCGTGGACATTTGGATGTCCTAAACTTGAGCCTATCTTTAAAAAAAAATTGAAATATCAAATACTCCCTCTATTTTTGTTTTGGTAGCACTATAGTCCAAATTTAAAAAATCATTTTTGAACCATAAAATATTTCCTTTGATTTTTATAGTATTTTTTCTTTAAAGGGCATTAAATTACCTTTCTAACGGTGCCTTATTTGCCCTTAGATCATCTTGGAAGAGGGAGTTATGATTTTTCAAACCTTTTCTATTTGAAACCTCTTAACCAATATATAACATTTTGTTTGGGGCCATTACGGCCTACCATTGATTTTTACAAAATCTCTAAATATTTTTCCCAACAACTTTAGAAATTTCCTTTTTGGGAAGGTATTATCTATGATCAACGATCCAAGATGAGCTTAGAACGATTTTTCGAAATCCATTATGCCCTTTTAATTGTGCATGCTACCAGTGCTGAGATGAACATAACTTCAAAAATTAATTCCGCCTAGAAAGTGATTTTTAAAAATTTTTGAAATATTTTTAGATTAAACCTTGTCGAGTTACCTTTCCAATGGTACCTTATTTAACCTCTTAAATCTTCAGATGCACCTAAACAAAATCTGAAAATAGAGATGACATGATGCTATCCCCTATTTTCAACCTAATTTTTGAATCCCTTTTATCAAGACGTTCGGATGTCTAAAAAATGTGACTGGTTGATTCCCCACAACATCAACCCCTTGACTCGGATCAAGATTAAAATATGAAAAATAGGATTTCATATTAAAATTTTTGCTAGTAGAGATACTCCAACTCCATTCCTCCAAAAGGGATACTCTAACCCTATTTTTAATTAAAAATTTAAATTTTCTCTTTGTTCCTAAATATGTTCCTAACTCCGGGGATACTCCAACTCCATTATTCAAAGGAGATACTTCAATCTTGTTTTTTTATTAAAAATCTAAATTTTCACTTTAATTTTAACTATTTCCATAACTCTTTTTAGGGGATACTCCAACCTCGCTTTTACCTTAAAAATTTAAAATTTTCTCTCTTCTGGATGCCTCAAACTGTTTTGATAAAAATCATCTTTGTTCTTTAAATTACCACTGAATCCAGATGGGTTTCTAAAATTGTCATTCCGGTTATGCTTCAATAATCGATGGTAATTATGAGATATATTTTGATCGCCCTCTCATTTTTTATGTTCTTTTATTTGTGATTGCTTGTTTATGATATTATTATATTTTTGATTTTTCACCTTACTAACTTATTTCCTTTTGTCGTGTTATTATGCATTCATAGTTAAAATTTATTTTCCAATAAAATTTATGAATCGATGTTTTGTGTTGGCATCTCTTCAGTGCCTAATATGAAACATCTAATTTTTAAAATCTAATCCAGACATCATTTTCATAAAAAAATGCCTATGTTCCTCACACTTCTAAGGCGCATAGGTGATCTAATTTTCCTTAAAAAAAAATCCCAGATTTACATTTTCCAAAACTTCATGCATTAAAGAGGATTATATCTAAATAGAGGCCAAATGGAATTGATTTAACCGAGACCAAAGTGAGATATAGTTAGTAGGTATCGATTTTGGGTACTGTAGGGATGCTAGTTCTTCCCTGCATGTAACCAACTCCTGATCCCAACCAATGAATCTTTAGACTTTGTAGACCTTGAAATCAATGTTTCAAGTTTCATAACTCGTAATATTATTTTCAATAGGCATCTGATCTTGCCTAGCCTAAAAGGATCGGTGGTAACTCCAAGTTTATGGCCACTTCGTGGTGGCCATCCAAGTTCAGTTGGATGAGCGACTCATCAGACGATCCCTATCCCCTTCATATCATCATGCCTAATCCAAATCCTAATCAAGGGATAGCTCAAAGGTTCGAGTACAACCAACCATCATTTATTTTTAAGTCGAGTGCACTATGCCCTTTGTATCATCCAAAGTTTTAAAGGCCAGGCACATGACGACAAGGTGTGTTGGAATATTTTTAAAATAATGAAAGGTCATGTCTTCAATAATCATAAAGTAATGTCTCTTAATTATTTAATTAAGAGTGATGTCTTTTGGTTATTTATCAAGTGGTGTGACTATCCAAATGGACATGTATTTGGAAAAGTTTTGGCTACATGAAAAGGCATTTCTTTGCCTATAAATAGAACCCCTCTTATTTGAAAGACACAGACAGAAAACTATATAGAAAATTACATATAGAATTTTGATAGTTTTGTTATACACTTCTTAGTGCATAGTGGACTGATGTCATTAATGCAAAATGTCGTCAATCATTGGGCTTCATTGTATCTTCAAGGTTTATACGTTGGTAACATTTTTGCATACATAATTAATGGTAAGGGTGAAAAAAACCTTAAAGAGAGTGGCATTGCTACACACCTTGAAGCCTTCATCAATTTCTCGTGGTTTTCGATTCCCTACATACTAATAATTTTAAGGTTTTATTGGTGTAATTTTATGAGAAATTTGATTGAAGGTGAAGGCAGTAGACGAGGATACAATGAAAGGTGGAAGACCCAGCCTTAATAAATCATTGCCTAACATAAGCATGTTAAGAAGCAAATGTTTGGGATGACATGGCAAGAGTAAAAAAAAGGGGGCATGGACAGGGTCATATTTAGAGCCAAAGAGAATCCCCCACTGGTTATTCATTAAGTTTATTATTCATTTAAAAAGTTACAGAGCGTTCGGTTTATCATTTATGAACTAGATTTGTTTATCTTTCATTTGAAAAGTTGTAGAGCATCAGGTACGTATTTTTCCTTTTATATATTTAATTAAATTTGTAATATAAATAAATTGAAGTGATAAAAGAGGTAATCAATGGTGGCTCAAATTTTTCATAATGCTCTACATCTGAGTATGTTTTATGAACATTTATTTAAATTAATTATCTACGTGTAAAATCTTTGATTTTTGGATATTTATTAAGTTGTATTAAAGTCTCAATAGCTTATAATGAGACATCTGTGAAGGTATTTGAAAGAGTTACTATTAAACTTTACTTATAAATTATTATATTGGTCGTATGATTCATGTTTGCTATATATTATTAATGCATTATGATAAAGATCTTTCGTGAATAATTGTGACTATGCAAAATATATATTTATGGGTAATTATATATATAATAAACTAAATGAAAGTTTATTATATAGATGGACATGTAAGGTAGATCATTTTGGTTTGCTTAAAACAACCATAAACCTAAATGGGTTTTATATTTGGTTACACATTTTGGTAGTCCATATTAAAAGGGTTAAATAAAATTATAATTATTTAACCTATTTTATTATTTGTCATATGAATTTATATTGGTTTTATGAAATAAAATGTTAGACTATTTTACAAAATTTATTATTAATATAGAAGTGGTTTTGACTAGAAATGATATAAGTCAAAAATTATTTGTATGATAATTTGTCTAGTCAAAGTAGAATAGTGGGAAAGCAAAAGCTTTTATAATATAGTCACTATTCTAATATGAAATAACGAGAATGTATAACATAGCAGTCATTAATTTGCCCACAAGTATTTGGAGATCCAAATGTGACTATATACTTTTATTTTATCTTATTTGGTATTTAGTGTATGTTATAGTGCATATAAAATTGATTGAAGTGGATATAATTTGAACAAGGCTATAAATATATAGTTAGTTTATGAATATGATAAAATGCATTTATATCCACCATAATAGCATTGGTAAATGATTTCCAAAGTAGTAATTGTGGAATCATGATGTAAGATTTGTAAAGAAAACGTAGAGAAGCATAGTATATATATGAAACTAAAGAAAGGGTGACTTTTGCTGACTCTTGGGTATTGCTTTCCATATTGATAATTATCCTAAGTGACCATGCTTAAGGATATATAAAAATACTCATTAAAAGTTAAGGGATATATGATTAAGAGATATTTGGAAAATTATGACTCAAAAATGAAAAGATAAAAATAGCAAGATTAATGCTATTAGACCCCTCTAGGTGCCCATGATAAATGGTGTACACTTGTTGATATTTTATAGTCATTTGATAAGTCCAGTAATGGTCTGGTAATATTGACTATGCTCTAAAATAAGATATGAAACACCCTTATGTGTTTATGGTTTGTTGACAAAAAAGCCATGTTATTTAAGTATATATGCACAATAAGTTTAAAGTCAAATATTGCCTATATTAAGAAATAATGAAAAACAGCAACAATATTGTCTTATTTCACTCAGAGATTTGAGGCTTCATTAGAAGAAATTACTTGGTTGAAAAGGACAATGTGATGTTTGGTTTACACATTTAGTGATAATGAAATTAAGAAATAAATAAAATAGACAAATGTGTAACCATCATGAAAAATAGATAAAGTGATCACTATGAATGCTATAAAGTAAAGAATTGGTATTTGTATAAAGGATATCCTTTATAAATGAAATATTTTTAAAGAGCATTCCATAGCCAAAGAATGTATATTCGTTCATGGTGAAAGTGTTGGTCTTTTGAACCTTCAAGATACAAGTATTTATAAAAGTTCACGATGTGTATGAAAATTAACATAGCTATGTTGGTAATTTGGGGATGAGGATTCAAGCCCATGATATTAAGTTACCCATGATGGAAACTCGACTCAACGCTTGGTATAACGTCAAGTCTTGAGTTTAATGAGACAAAGTACATCATCTGCATGTGGCTACTAGCACTATAATATTATATAATATATCATCCTAGGTAAAGTGAGAGATACCCGTATTGATAAAGGAAGAATGAGTAAATATACTCTTAATAGACCTACAACATAAATATGTTAGGGTGTTATAGTTACAGGAACACTGTTGATGGGATCTACCTATGTGAGTGTGAAGTGTGACTGCTTCTAAGAGCTCAAAGGCTTGGCTCTAACAGCACTCATAAAAAGAGGACACAGACACGTGGCCATAATAGTGTCCACGGATACTATGCATTAACTGGTGTTGAAATCTTTGTCTGAGATGTGTTTGGTTAACTAAATAGAATAGCTAGTTCAAAGCATAGTCTACCATATAATTTTGTTAACTTTAACATATTTTCCTTAAGTGAAGGTTAATTGTAAGACAAACTCATTTATGCAATAGATTTCTAAAATTATCAAAATTTGGTTTATTTAAAAAATGGTGGGAGATTGTTGGAACATTTTAAAAATAATGATAGGTCATGTCTTCAATGATCATAAAGTAATATCTTTTAATTATTTAATTAAGAGTGATGTCTCTTGGTTATTTACCAAGTGGTGTTGTGACTATCCAAATGGACATGCATTTGGAAAAAGTTATGTCTACATGAAAAGGCATTTATTTGCCTATAATAGAAGCCCTTTCATTTAGAAGACATAGATAGAAAACTATATAGAAAATTATAAATAGAATTTTGATAGTTTTGTTGTACACTGCTTAGTGCATAGTAGATTGATGTCATCAATGCAAAACGTCGTCAATCATAGGGTTTATTGTATCCTCGAGGTTCATACTCCTGTAACCCTTTTGCATACCTAATTAATGCTGGGGATAAATAAAACCTTAAAGAGAGTGGCATTGCTACACAGCTTGAAGCCTTATCAATTTCTCGTGTTTTTTGATTCCCCACGTAATAACAAGGTGTGTGTCTTCAAAAAGAAACCCCCACCCGAAGAAACCATATATTGATTCCATGCAAGAAATAAGATTTAACTTTAACACAAAATAGCTTTCTATTGAAATTCAACAAAATTAAACTGAAAATAGTCAGGAAGTGATCAAACTAGATGCCATTTAGTCCCCATGCATGAGTTGAGCATTAAATACATTTATCTTAAGCTCACTTAAGCTTTAATGGCTTAATCAATGTGGGTGATTCTCATGCTTTTATTTCAATGTAAAAACGCTTGCGAAAGACCTCTTGTATAGTTATGAAGTGCTTCAAAGCCATTATGAAGAAGCAATGTAATAAAACTTGGGTGAAAAAGCTTGTTTGTGGTGAAAAAGTTTATGTAGTATCGATACATTAGTGTTATATTGATACATGTATTTCCAAAATAAAAATTCATGAAAAAAATGAAATTATATCGATATTATATGGCCTTATATCGATACAATGCATGTTGCAGGCTTGGAATAACCAAAAAACGATGATGTATCAATACATCTTCAAGAATGTCACGGAATGATTTTTTTTATTTTTTTCAATATGGTCCCTATCATTTCTCATGGCACACGGCAATCGTCCCTCTTTTTTATTTTTATTATTTAATTTTATTATGTTCTAATTAAATTTGGAGATGTTAGAAATTGTTCAGGGACGAGAGATGGGTACATTTTGTCTAAAAGTCCACAATTAGACACGGTTTGTTTGAAAGTGATCAATACAAAATTAAGTGTCTACAAATATCTAGAGTTGTTAATGCCATACTGATACATGCTGTATCAATCGGTATATAGTGATTTTAAGTAATATGAAATGATAATAATAGGTTTTAATTTCGGCTTTTGTATCAATCATACTAATCTGTACTGGTTTGTATAATATTTTGATTTTTTTTGTAAGTTTCACTTATTTATTTTAAACCAATGTTTTAATATTTTATCTTAATTATTTTTATTTTTTTCATAATTGCACTTAAAAATGAAGTATATTCATTAAATTATATTACTGGACCTAATTTACTGTATTTTTAAAAGTATTTTATATTTATTTATTTTAAATTTAAAAATTTTGGATATTAAATATTTATAATTTTTAAATTTATATTTGCATATAAACATATGTAATTGAAATATGTTTGCATATGTATACATTATATATATTTCATTAAAAAACTTGAAAATATGCTATAAATATATACAAATAATATGAAAAATTTCGTTAAATCTGTAATGATAGATTGAAACGTATCAACAATGGTGCATGTTAATACTAAAAAAAGTGTATGCCAATTAATGCAAAACTGTCTGCTTAGATAATAACCCTGCATGGTCTTTGCAAGGGGAGATTTTATAGGTTATAAAACTCAAAATTTTATCTTAAAAATTTTTAGCATGAAATTTGTAAAACCAGTTAAAATAAAAATACTTCATAATATGTAATTAAAAATAAAAAATAAAAATTATTTCACTCCCAAAAGATAATTTAAAAGTGTACATTAGATTGATTAGCACTTTTAATTAAATATGTTTTTATGTTTTTATTATTTTTAAATAATAACTCAAGATTTGATAAATATATTTTTTAATATTTTATTATTTTTAAATAATATTTTTAATTTATATTATTGATATATATAATCTATATATTGTATATAATATATATAAATGGGAGAGAGTAGGTTATATTATATATATATGTATATATATAATATTTTTAAGGGGGAACTCTCCCCTTATTTAGTAGAGAATATAAGTAATTTCAATCTCAGCAGATAAAGAGAGAGATAGATAGATAATTATAATTTTATTATTAATAATTTAAATAATTATATTTTTTAAATAATTTTTATTTTTATAATTATTTCTTAATTTTACTTTTTTAAATTTTTTCTAAATATTATTAACATAGGAAGTCTTGTCTTAAATAATTAGTTTAGTAGCTATCTATTAAATAAAAAAGGTTGAGGGTCAGGGTTAGGTTGAGGTTTTGGTTACATTGAAATTCATGAAAGAAGTGAGTGGTGCCATCCTATTCAATCCAGGCCGTCGACTCGTCGTTATTCCAAGAGGAGACAAAATTCACGGAACTCAACCATTTACCACGCACAACATTATTTAAATATAATATAAGATAAAATAAATTGAACTAAATAAAAGAAATTTCTCCAAATTTGACAAAATAGTAGTGCAAATGTTGTCAAATTATCTAGTTATTCATTTTACCTTTTATTTTAATTTTAAAGAATTAACAACTAAATTATCTAATTAATATAAAAATTAATTAAAATTAAATGATATGATTAAGAAATTTTAAAATAATTTAACTAAGATATCATTAACGTTTAATGTCTTCGCTGTACTGTTCTACACGGCGAGACTGTCGATGCCAACCAAATTTAGATTTTTTTTTTTCGTCTTTTGGCTAGAATTTAGACATAGCTTAGTATTAATTATATGTTGTGGTTGAAAAAGAATTCAAGCTAAAAACTAAAACCTTTGAGAAGTATTAGCAATTCTTATTCAGCATGATTTTAATTTTGTGAAACGCTATAATATTCTTTGAAGAATATTGGCAATTCTTGTTGGCTCAATTGTCAAGCAAACCTATTGGCTTTAATTTCAACTAGTTATTCAAATTAGTTTGGCAGGATTAGTCTATTAGAGTTAAGACTGAGTCGTCAATTCAACGCTCTATGAAATGGAGATACTATTGGCTATAAAACTTGAAATTTTATCTTAAAAAAATTTGAGTTAAAATAGAAATACTTCGTAATATGTAATTAAAGATCGTAGGTAAAATGAAATAGCTATTTCACTTCACAAAAGATAAAAGGGTAAAAAGGCATATCCAATAAAAAAAAAGGCTAAAGGTTAGGGTTAGGTTTAGGTTGCATTGAAATTCATGAAAAAAGTGAGTGATGCCACTGAATCCACGTTGTCGACTCGTCGATACTCCAAGGGCAGACAAACTTCGTAGAACTCGCCCATTTGCCGCATACAAAATTATATAAATATAGAATATAAAAAATATGGTACAAAATGCTGTAAAATAAATTAAACTAAATAAAAAATCAGACATTCAAATTTAGATTTTTTTTTAAAAAATTTAGATCTAATTTGAAAAAAAATTCAAGTTAAAAAAATGTATATCTTTAAAAGTTAAAACAAGAAATTATTGCAAAGTTTTGTGATTTAAAAATTTTTTGAGTATTTGAATATTATATAGCATGAAAAATATTATGAAGAATTAAAATAGTATTTAAAATTATATTTATTAAAAAAGAATAAATCATTTTAAATATTATTTAAATTATTATCAAAATGTATAAAAAAATCAATTATTGTTAAAATTATACAAATATATGATTTTTTTATTTTAAAAATTTTAATTTTTAAGCTAGAAAATAAATAATAAGATTATTTATATTTCATTTGAAGTTTAAGTATATTCATACATTATGGATAATAATACTATATAATTTGAAATAGAATTAAATAAAATAGAGAGAGTTTATAAACTCCCTCTAAATATTTAAAATATACAATAAAAATTTGTCTCATTTCATAAACACGATAATACGAATGGATCTTTAGTCATCGCTTTTCCAAACAATCGATTCCGAATCACGAAAGCACGCGTTGGACTTTGGAGGTACTTTTGCCTTTTGGGATATGTCCAAAAATTGCAGTCAAAAATTGCTTTTTCAATCAAAAGCATGACTCATTCGGTTTTTTGTTGGGAGTCAAAAAGCTGGGATTGCAGAGCAAGGGCTGCCAAATGAAATGACAGCTGAAAGAATTTAGCGTTTAAGAATGGGTGAGCGAAAATTCCCTCTTTATGTGGCTAAAATATGTATATGCGCACACACTAGAATTAAGCCCATTTCACCAGGTTTTTTTAATTTTTAAATACTTAATAATAAAATATTAACTTTAAATTATATTTATTAAATAATTATTTATTAATTTTTTAAATTGTAATAATATTAGTATACTTATTATTTTGATAATTATGAATATTAAATTTTTTATAGTTGTTTATATATAAATTATGTGATACAAATGCATTTTCAAATGTTATTTATATACAATTTAAAAATATTTATGCCTTATTATATGGTGTATAATTTTATCTATAACAAGACAAAATAATAAATTTTCTCTTTGACCTAAAACTAAAAACTAATAAAAACTTCCTAGCAAAGTAATTTGACACATATATCACACTAATTAACAGCATCATTTAAAAATAAAATAATAAAATAAAAAATAAAAAATTTAACTTTTTCCTAATTAGGTCATATATGAATCTTAAATCAATGCACCTCAACATATGAAATAACCACTTTAAATAAATCATTAAAAATAAAATAAAAATTAAAATAATTAATAAAAATTTCTTTTTAATTTTTCACAAGTGAGTAGAGTAGGTATCCTAAATCGACCTGCAAGTGAATGTGCATACTAACTATTTTGGTTGCATTTTAAAAATAAAAATAATTAATAAATAAATTTTTTAAACTTTTCTTCTGAAAGGGTTGGATATAGATCCTAAATAACTTATGAGTCAATATGTGAACAAACCTCTTTAAATATATTATTTAAAAATAAAAAAAGTTAGATCTAAAAATTTAAAAATAATTAATAAAATAAATTTATTTTTTAAAATTTTCTCTAAGTGGGTCAGATGTAGGTACTAATCGACTTATGACTCAAGGTGTGATCCAACCTTTTTAAATACATTATTTAAAAATAAAATAATTTATAAAATAAAATTCTTATTTCAACTCTTTTTTTGAACGGATTAGATACAAATCCTAAATCAACCCACAAGTTAACGCGAGAACTACCCCTTTTAAATATATTATTTACACATAATAAAAATTAAAACTAAAAAAATAATAAAATAAAATTTTAAATTTTTTTCTCAAATAAGCCGAGTCTCGATCTTAAACCAATGTGTGGACTAACTCAATTGAATATATGATTTAAAAATAAAATAAAAATAAAAGAACTTAAATCTAAATATCTAAGAAAACTAACACAAAAATAACAATAAATACGAAATGAATATAGTAACTTGTCGAATTATACATAAAATAAAGATGCAAATTTAAATATTTTCTTCCCTATATTCTTTTTCTCCATTTCTTAATTAAAAAAAGAGGAAAAGATAGTTTTACGCTCATTAAAAGACAAAATATGACTAGGATAATCTAAACATTTCAAAAATACCAGTTGAACTCTTTGGACTAAAAGATAATAATGTAGAGATAGAGATATACAAGCAGATGTCATAACATGTTGTATTGGAACGAGACTTAATTGTTGGATTGAATCAGTTGTCCGACTTAACCCTAAATGGTCGTTACGAAACAACTAAAAGACTTGAGTCATCACTAATCTATTTTAGCTAGGTGAGATTGGTCACCTACCAGAGTTTATCTTTTAAGGGTTACAGAACCTTCGTAGACAAACTTTGAAGTTTGTGTATTTACTAGAGATTCGTATAAAAAGGGTTTGGGGTTGGTTATGGGCAGAGTGAGACATGTCCCCTCCGCGATGCCCATAATTTGTACCTATAAATCACATATTATCCTAAATCTTTATTAATTCCCAAATTTGAAATTATTTGAAATTGATATTATTATTCCAAGTAAAATGTAAAAGGTTTTAATGGAATTTGATAATAAAAATATTTTTTGCATCTCTTTGTAAAACGTGGAAGAATATGAAAGTTATATTTTTCAGGAAATTGAAAATTTTGATTTACTTATTTAAAGGGGGTATTTCTTTATTTAAAATAATCGATGAAGTGAATTCCATACATTGGAAGTACCTTATGGACTATTTTAACTTGGAGATATTGCATTATGTTTTTGAAAATAAATATATTTTATAATCCACAAATATAAACATATCTAATTCTTAGAGTATCATGAAACTGACACCAAATAACATAGATGAAATTACAAAATGATCCTTTAATTATGTAAAATATTCTAAATGGATCTTATATGCATGGAAATTATGAAATGTCCCTAAATCATAGAAAATGATTTTAATACATGAAACTTTGCATAATAATTCCTAGGTCATGGAAAATGACTTAAATATATCTAAAAAACATGAAATTTTATAAAAATCCCCAGATTATAGCAAATAACCTAAATAACCTAATTATTCATGAAATTACATAAAAGTCCCTTGATCTTGGAAAAAACCTAAATGACGCCAACATACAAAAATTACATAAAAGTTCCTAGATCATGGAAAATGACCTAAATGACCTCATCAAACATAAAATTACATAAAGTCCCTAGATCATAAGAAATGACCTAAATGACCCTAAAATGAACTAAACCATATGAATGATAAAAAATCACAGAAAATGACTAGAATGACCTTAAAATGTAAGGAAGTTGCAAAATGATCCCTAATATGCATGAAACATCATTGGAAAATGGCAAAATAGTCACTAAAAATTTCTAACACTTCTAAATGGACCTCTAAACATCACTTTCCACCAAAAAATGTACAGTATGCATCATATATGATTTTTACTCATAAAATACTTCATCAACATGAATATACATGGATTCATCATTATGCATAACAATATTAATATGAAAAATGCATGGACATGTAAATCATGATCATAATGCATACAAATGTCAAAAAATGCATGGACCATACATAACATAAAAAATGCATGGCATGGGATCACTAACAAAGGCAAGAACATGGAAAACAACCATAAATCATGCAAACTTATTTTGAAATCAATGAAAACAAGTTTTTCTTGATAGAAAATTGATTTTTCAAAAACTTGTAATAAAAATTAGCAAAGAAAACTAAAAGAAAATATTTGAAGATCATAGCTCAAGATTTGGCCATAAATATTACTTTTATACTTTCAGCTTAAATTGTCACTTAAGCATAGCTTAGGATCCTCAAGCTCACATAAGATGAAGAAAGAAATGATAAAAAACAAAGTAGTAAACAAGTAGAGAAACTGCCTTGGATCATACTTGAATAAACTTTCTTTTTTCTTTATTTTTTCTTCTTTTGTTTTTTTAGCTGAGAGCTAGTTCTCCCATTATGTTTTGGATGCTTCAAGATGTTTAAAACCTCCCTTGGCTAATGGCTTGGTATCCCATGCACTTCCACTTACTCTTCAACAACTTAACTAAGGTTGCTTGGAAGTAATCTCTCTAAGCCTTAGGTGGTCTAATTAAAAGGATGAAACCTTCTTATTGGTGCATGGTATAAGTTGAGCTAATTGGAAAAACACAACTACATGCCTCTAAAGAGAAAACCTTACCTATAAAAGCCATATCTTCATTCCATACAAAAAAGAGCTTTTAACCCTAACCCAAAATAGCATCGTATTGTGTTTCAGCTAAACTAAACTTGAAATGGTTAGAAAACAACCAAACTAAGTGCCATTTAGTTTTCAAACACAATTAGAACATTAACATCATATATTTTAAGCTTATATCAAGTTTTAAAGAATTAAGCTATGTAATGGTCTTCATGCTCATATTTTAATGTGGAAATGCTGGTAAAGGGCCTCTTGCATGGTTATGAAGTAATCTAAGGCCTTTAAGAAGGTCAAATATAAGAAACTTGGGTGAAAAATATTGCTCATGGTGAAAACTATCATGCAGTATTGATACATTTGGTGTTTGTATCATTCAACTACTTTTAAAACCAAAAATCCTTGAAAAGCATGACATTGTATATTGATACAATAGGACCTTGTATCGATACAATGCATGTCCCAAGCCTAGAACGACTATAACCTGATGATATGTCTATACATTATATCTTTATGAATTTCATAAAATGACATTTTCTTACCCTTCAAATGCTTTCAATTGACTAATTTGGTCTTTAGGCATTTCAAACCTTCATTTTCCCCTCTTTAGCGCTATGTCACTAGAAACTGAGGACACGATGTCTTGCATCCTTTTTTACTATTTTATTTATTATTTTTATTATTATTATCTTTTTAAATTTTTTTGGCCTTTTAATCAAGTCCAGGATGTTAGAAATGATGCATGTATCTCACATAGGGTCTCGGATAGCACTCTATTTACTTGGAAGGGGCCTGGACAAAATTGATGTCTATAGCTGCTCCTCTTTGACCATTGTTAAGGATTAAGAATAAGGCAAAGATCAAAGACACAATTTTGTCCAAGCTTATTATTTTCCATTTTTTTAATTTTTTTGTACCAACCTAGTTAAGCTTACTTTAACTAGCTACATTAAACATATATCATCTATCTGCCAACTTTTCTAGCTTACCCTATCCAACTACATTAAGCTTTTCATTTTAATGCTGATTTTAACTAGGATAAAACCTATTAGCTATTCTTAAGCTTTCTTATTTCATAGTCAATTCCAACTGAGACAAAACCTATCAACTGCTCTTGGGCTTTCTCATTCTAGTCTATTTTCAACTGGAGCTATTCTTACCAGTTACTTTTGGGCTTTTTCATTTTAATGCCAATTTCAGCTAAGATGAAGCCTATTAGCTACTCTTAGGCTTTATCTCTTTGATGCCAATTTCAACTGGGATAAAGCCAACCATATAGTTTTGGGCTTTTTTATTTTGGTGCTAATTTCAACTAGAATGAAAACTACCACCTGCTCTTAGGCTTTTATTTTTAAAATTTTTGAAGGGTACAAATGCTCATGATGCGAATACTAACACCTATGCATGGTCCAAACATATCTTGAATTGATGTAACCGTAAATAAGGACATAATAAATGCACTGTTTCATGTCATGTCGAGAAAAGATCAAGAGTATTAGTCCTATTGTATATCGGCAGGGCTTCATCATTTTATGCCTCATCATTGCCAATTTCTTCACTTGTTATGGTTTTCCTATTAGTGAAAGCTCATTTTAAATCTTTCGAGGGCCATTTGGCATTTGCTTCAATGAAACCTTATCTCATTTTGACTTTATAGTTGAGAATACTCTAGTTTTTCCTAAAAGATCACCAAACACGAAAGTTAATATTTATCAATTTAAGATTGAAAATCTCATAATTTTTGGCCATCAAAGTAACAAGCTGCATTTTTTTATTAAGATGTCTTTACATTCCAACTCTATTTAGTGAAGATTACCTCTATTAGGACCAAGCAAGATTACATTCATTTTACACTAAGATTTACCATACAAGATCACTTTCTCGTTTTAACCTACGAAAATGTTTAATTAACTAAAAGTCCTAAAAGTTAGGGTTGATTCCTAATAGTAAGGGGAATAGACATGTAATATCAAAGTTTTTCACAATATTTAGGATTACCCCTAGAAACATATCTGAGTAAGGTAAGATAGTTCCAAAGACTCAAATAGAATATCCTTATTAGGGCTAAATTTGAAATTTGACACAAAAGGGTCATGGCAAAGTTAAAGTACTTGTTCTTTTGTCAAGATCCCTCAGACGGCAAACAATCAAGTTACAACATCATTTTAATCTTTGAATATAACTGTTCAATAGTTGTTAACTAAGCTAGTAAGTAGCAAGTCTCAAAAGGTTAATTTGGATGGCCTTCAGTAAGTGTTAATTTTTAAGAAAAGGTACAAAAGCTTTAAAAAGCTATCTTGAAAGGAATCAAAAAAATTTAGGCATTTGCCCGAATCTTTTGTTAACATTGTTAAATTTTTTAAGGCTTGAATTGTCTCTGGATTGACATTGTAAGTTTCTTCCTTTTTTTTTTGGCTATTTTTTCGATTTAGGAAGGACTCCAAAATCATAGAGTTTGTCCTAAACCAACCCTTTTAGGTTTTCACCCTAGAACTTTATTCATTTTTTTCTTTTTCCTTTTTCTTTGCCTTATCATATTCTTAAGGATTAAAAACTTATCCAAGAAATTGAATTTTCTAAAAGTATCCCAAGAATGGCTCAACAGCTTAAATAGCTATGTTTGATTGAAATGGTTTTTAAAGTACATAACATGGGCCATGGTTCATGGTTTAGCAAGAAAAGATAGATAAGCCCAAATGATGTGTTTAAAGATGAATGAATCAAGGATCATTTTTCTTTGGAAGAAGTTTCATCTTTTACTCTACAAGATATGATAGTCTTTGTTTCCTTAACTTTCTATCTTTTTTTTTCATTTTCCTCTGCTTTTCTTTACTTTTTTTATCTTGTTTCTTTTTGATTTTTCATTATGAAGGAACTTAAGACTTGAACATCTATCTTTGACTTTGCCTCGTGATAATAAGCTTGTTCTTCTTGTAATGTTAGAATAGGATTTGCTCATTTTGACCTTGAAACATCACTTTACCTTGCCCCCAGTGTGGATGGTGATCTTTGAGTAGGGTTTTCAAAAAAAAAATTCATTAATCAAAGGGGACAAGAAAGGGATAAAATTTTGTTTTTTGTGAAAGGATAGAGAAAGATGGCCACTTTCATCCCAAAAAAAAACTATTTGAATTGATGAGCTTTTCCTAAGAAAAAGAATAGTTTTCTTTTTCAAAATCATTTCGAGTACCTTAATAACATGATGTTGCACTTAATGTTTTGTTTTTTTTTTCTTTTTTTTTTGTTTCAATGTTTTGGTTTAACGTGTGCTTCTCGAAATTGTTGACTTTTTAGCCACTAATGAATCCTAATTTGGTTGGATCTTCAACAAAGGAATTGAATTGGCAGAGGAAACCTTTCAACTCTCACATCTAATTTTTCAGGCATTAGCTTGAAAAGGATTCATCTTTGTGGAAAATAACTTTACATCGTGTTAGATGCCATTCCTCATGAATTAAGCATTTAAAGAAGTGTCAAATAATCTTAGGTATATGTTTATCCAAGTGAATTTGGTGATCTCGGAGTCCCGGTTTCATTTTAACACATGCTGAACTATCAATATCCAAATCTTTTACGAGCATATCTATTTGTTAGTCTGTTAGGAATTCAAAAGGAAAGTTCAGTTTTGAAAGCTTTTCATTCAAATGACAAGAAATGTATAATTGGAGGTGAAGGTTTTTTCATCTTTTTTAAGGGAGTCTCATCTAGCAGTGGTCATAAATCCTATTAAAATCTTTTTAAAAGGTTTTCATTACCTTTGATTCTAGAAATCACTAGCACCAAAAATTCAAAACTTATGACAAGATGCATGACGCTTACAAATGAAACTTCATTTATTTCAAATCAGAGTTTATAGTTTTTTAAATAAAAGACACGTAAAACTTGAGTTTAAGATAAAAACTGCCCCAAAATGGCATACTACCATGAGGTGATACCCCTTGGGCCTATCATCCTTGATAGGCATCAAGAAGCTTTTTGAATTTTGCTAGGTCTACGTCCCTGAGGGCTTCCATTATACACTTAAATATGTTGTAATCTTTCATGGAATAGCCTTTTACCTTTTGGTGATATTCACATCTAATATTCAGATTGTATCATTCTGGGTAAGGAGGTTTCCTAAATTTTACTGGGATAGTAGAGATCATCTAACTCCGAGCAAGTAGGTGAAAAAACTTAATGTAAGAGATTAGTAGCGGGTGATATAATTTCACTTTGTTTCTGTACTAGTTTTAAGAATTGCCTAAACTGCTCCCTTGATCCATTTGCATATTCGAACTTTGGACTAGGTAAGCTTGCATAAAAGGTTCTAGAATATTAAAATGGATCTATAGAATTCATCGATTGATAAAAGGTTAAGGGCAAGGACTAAGTCTAAATGGGTTTTCTCATTCCCTTAACATTTTTTTTTTTGTTTTTGCCTGTAATGGTTGAATCATGAATACATTGATAGATAGCATTGCCATTCTACCCCGCTAATGCTACATTACTCATGTATATGATCCTGCTGGTCTTTATGCCATGCTCGATTCTTTTTCTAGCAAATAATAAGTCTGTAAACTTTAAAAATGCATTTCTAACTAACTTGTTGTACTATCAAGGAGGAAGAGTATCAATAAAATAGGCATAAATTTCTCTGTTAGTAAGAGGTGGTTGAACCCATAAGGCCATATCTTTCCATTGGCAGGCATACTTCTTGTTACTTTTTTCAGGATTCTTCCGTATGTTTTGGAGTGTTCGTCAGTCTAGAGTTGTCTCCATCATATGCTTATATTGCTCCAAAAATATTCAAGCCACGCTTCTCCATATGCATAAATGGTCTCTTTTTAATCAGGAATACCACTAGATGTTGCCCTATTTAGAGTCTTTAGAAAGATATGAACAAGTATGCTTATATTGCTCCAAAAATATTCGAGCCATGCTTTTTTATATGCATAAATGGTCTCTTTCTAATCAGGAATACCACTAGATGTTGCCCTATTTAGAGTCTTTAGAAAGATATGAACAAGTAGCTTCCTATTAATAGTATACCTTACTATTTTATGAAAATATGCTGTTAGATGCATTTTGGGACAAGAGAATCCATCGTTCGTTTCAAACTTTAGTGTTTTGAACTTTGATTGGATGATTATGTGTGGGACCAATGAACATACCTCTACTTTTTTGAATCCCCCTTTACTTTTGATGACTCGGATTTTTTTTTAATCAGCCAAACCTTTGTGGCAATTTTGAGCCCTGTGCCATCTCAGATAAGTTTTCAGTTGGCAATTTTGGTTTAGCAACTCCAATAGGGTTTACAAAGCCTTCTTATTGGTTTTAAATCAGAAGTGAATGTCCTCTATCAGGAGTATGCCTTTGTGCATAATACATTTCTAGAGCCTTTCTTTTTTCTCTAACTCCCAAGATGATTTGAGGTACCTAAGACACTTGTCCTCCCTCTTAGTATTGAATTTGTTCTTTCTTATTTGGCTAAGTAGTATGATTTTCTTCCATTTCGCTTTTTAGTTATGTCCAACTTGGAAAAGGGAAAAAACCTAAATTAATTTATGAAAGGATGCGATCTTATCAACACCCTTTTTTGTGGGTTTCAATGGAATCCTTTTGGTTTTCTTATAAAACATTAATGGTCATGAATGAATGAACATCGATGAATGTGACAATGAATGCATGAATGAATAGATAAGTGTATTAACGCTGTTGATATGCATGGTGTGATGGATAATTGATTAAGGATTAGCAAGATCAACATAAAGGCAAGAATTGAAGGAATCGACATTGACAGCCCAAAAGCTTTGCAAATCATTCATTCATTGCTAAAACATTCAATCATATTTACGAAGTTTCATAAAGTAGTAAAAAGTTGTCTCCACAAGCATCTCATTGTTTAATATATTTTAATGCCTTCAACTATTTCTTGATTCCATACCTATAAAGTCCACAAAGCAGCCATAAAAAATCGTCTTTGTGAACACTCAATCGCTTTAGCGCTCTAAATGTTTTCGAATGTCCTTTGTTCCTATGGTAAAAGGATTATTTCCTAATTAGTTTGCAATTAAAGTTTTTGATGTCAATTCCAAAGTTTATGTTGGGAGACTCAACGGGTCAAAGTGTGAAATTCCCCTTATGGCTACATGATGAAATATTAGTAGCAATATTCAATTTTTGTTTTATCCAGAGTACATAAGCGCTAATTAGGTTTTGAACCCTCTTTTTGAATGCAATGCAATTTTCTATAGAATGCCCTGATAACTCGTATGGCACTCATAATGGCATTAGGGATATATCATTTAGAATAAAAAGGTTTGTAAGGACAAATTGCACAGGAACAACAAGCTGATTCTAGAGCAGAAGAAAGTATAGTTCTCTGTATATCAATGGGATTAGATCGAATTTGGAATTTACTTTATCCTTTCGTGGTCTTTTCTTAGTATGGATGCCCGAAGGTGACCAGATGGCATCAAGAAGACCAAAATGTTGAAAGGTGGGCTAATCTGCACAAGTGCCGAGTTAGAAAGGTTTATTTTGATCATGTGAATAGACCAGGGATCGAAATCTTCGCCTAATGATATGCTCAATTCAGTCTTTGAGTCTTTAAGTGCCAAAGGTTGGGTAGAAGGCAACAGTGAGTTTTGAGGATCACCTAGAAGATCTTTCATAATTTTTGTCAACTTAAGCAGTTGTTTCTTTATCTCTAAGATCATATTTCTTATTCATCCAACTAATTCCTCCAAAGCACTTATTCATGCTTCAAGTTAATCTCCTAAACTATGATTTTTTGGATTCATCGAGGATAATGATGCTTCTTGTCCCATATAGACGCTCAACCATTCTTACTAGTCTGTTAAGGTGATGTTTTAGTCCCTGAGCTTCATGACTAAACTCTTCTTGGATGCATTCTAAAGCACTGATTATTGCTTCTTACAGGTTTCCCATGCTTTTAACCTTTCATTGCAATGAACAAAGGGTTTAGTAATGAATGCATGAGCATAATGACGATTAAATGAAACATATGAAATGCATGAATGCTTGGAGGACATTCATTAATGTATGCATAAGATATTAAGCATGAATGTCATACGAAAATGTAAAATATTAAATGAAAAAAATCCTAACACCATTTTATTTCTTATACAATATACGTGCTTCAAATTTTTTGACCAACATTTTTGGTTTTTCTTTTTCTAATTTTTTCTAATTTTTTTATTTTCCATTTTTTAACTTTTTTCATTTCATTTTTTTATTTTTCTTTCTCCTAAAAATTCATTCTTTTTAATCATTAAAGAAAGAAACTAAAAAAACTCTTTTTTTTAGATATGGAAGCTTTTATTTTTGCAACAATAAAGGATAAGATAATCTTTGCCAAAAATTTGCCTTGAGAAAATTCATTAAAGCGCCTTAGGATTGAGGAAAAAATTAAGGCAGAAATGATGTACATTCACTGTTGCCTATCTTAATATTTCAAGTCCTAAAATAATGGAAAACAATAAGAAGTGTTCCCTCATGTGTATCTAGTTTCGAGAAAATTCTAGCAGAGATCCAGCATGGCTTTACCTAGGTTAGCAGCTACGACTCATGATATGAGTTTGGGCTTAACGTTTAGATAGATTCATCAATTGTTCCTCGAGTCTAAAAAGGACTAATGAGGCACCCTAATCCTTACACATCGCAAGTTTCTATCAGAAAGGGTTTAACTCGCGTAGGAGTATTTTCTAGGCCCATGTGAGGCTAACACCTCGAAAAACTTCAAAATTTACACTTGGTAGGTTGTTTGCTGGCCTAGACAGAAGCTAATGTATATAGAAGGCAAAGGTACTTCACCTCCTTCTAAAATATCGGATCACCTATGGCCCCTTCCATACACTAAAGGAGAATCTAATGTATATGCTTGTGTACAGTGTGTGTAAGGGGAACAAACAAACTTTTAACAACTTATTCTTCAACCTATATGCAAAAATGATTAAATAAAAACTAAATATTATATCAAGAAAATAAATAATAACAAATAAATAAAATGATAGTAATAACGATGCATGAATTATTATCTAAGAAAATTAAAAGAATTATAATTAAATATCAATTAAAATCAATTAATCAAGATATTGGATAACATGTAGTTAATTCTAAGCTTAACTCTTTAAATGTCTCTAGTAGAGTCGCAAAGCTGTCGTAATGTGCCAAATGCAAATCCAACATGCTAGACTTGGAATGGATGAAATTCCTATTGTCTTTTGTCGTGTTGGAATGGGACTTAATTGCTGGATAGAATTGCTTGTCTAATTTAACCCTAAATGGTCATTATCAAATAACCAAAAGACTTAGAGTTACCACAAATCTATTTTTGCTAGATGAGATTGATCACCAACTAGAGTTCATCTTTGGGGGTTACGAAACCCTTATAGACTAATTTTAGAGTTTGCATATTTACCAAAGATTCATATGAAAAAGGTTTGAAAGTTAATTATAGGCAGAGTTAAATATGTCTCCTCTGCGACACTCGTAAAATGGTACCTATAAATCTCGTGTTATCCTAAATGTTGATTAAAAATGATTTTTTTACATTTAATTATAATTCTCATATTGAAAATTATTTGAAATTGAGATTATTGTTCAAATTAAAAGCAAATTGAGTTTTAATCTATTTTGAAAATCAAAATATTTTTCACATGCTTCCAAAAACCTAAAGGAATATGAATTTTTTATTTATTGAGAAATTGAAAATTCTGATTTACTTATTTAAAGAGGATATATCTTTGTTTAAAAAATTGATGAAATGACATTCATACACTAGAAGCACACCTATGAACTATTTTAAATCAGGGATTATTGCCTCGTATTTAAAAAAAAAAACTTATAATCCTCATATATAAGCATATTTATTTTTTGGCATAGTAAATGACTCTAAATAACATATTTGAAATTTCAAAATGATCATTTGATTGTGGAAAATAATCTAAATGAACCAACATGCATGGACATTATGAAATGGTCCTTAAATCATAGAAAATGAATTAAACGCATGAGACTTTGCATAGTAATTCCTAAGTTATGGAAAATGATTTAAAAATCGCCAAAGTGCATCATTGCATAAAAATCCCTAGATTATAGCAAATTACCTAAATGACCCTATCATACATGAAATTGCATAAAAGTCCCTAGATCATGGCATATGACCTAAATAACCCCAACATCCATGAAATTACACAAAAGTCCTTAGTTCATGAAAAATTACCTAAATGACCCCAACATTTATGAAATTATTTAAAAGTCCCTGGATAATAAAAAATGACTTGAATGACCCCATCATACATGAAATTACATAAAAGTCTCTAGATCATGAAAAATGACCCAAATGACCTTAAAATGCAAGAAATCATATGAATGGTCATAAATCATCGAAAATGACTAGAATAAACTTAAAGTTTAAGGAAATTGCAAAATGATCCCTAATATGCATGAAACATCATGGGAAAAATTGTAAAACAGTCTCTAAAAGTTTCGAACACTCCTAAATACACCATAAACATCACTTTCCACTAACCAACATACGAGTATGCATCATGCATGATCTTTACTCACAAAATACCTTAACGACATGAACATACAAGGGTTCATCATTATGTATAGAGATGTTACCATAATAACAATATTCTCATGGAAGATGCATGGACATGTAAATCATGATAATAACACATGAAAATGTCATAAATGTGTGGATCATACATAACAAAAAAATGCATGGCATGGGATAACTAACAAAGGCAAGGACAAGGAAAACATGGTGGAAACAACCATAAATCATGTAAACTTATTTTGAAATCTATAAAAAAAAATTTTCTTGATAGAACTTGATTTTTAAGAAACTTTTAACAAAAATTAGTAGAGAAAACTAAAAGATTACATTTAAAGATCATAGCTTAGAATTTAGCTATAAATATGGTTTTTAATCCTTTGGCTTAACTCATCAAGTAAGCATGACTTAGGATCCTAAAGCTCAATAAGATGAAAAGAGACATGGTTAAAAACAAAGTAGAAAACAAGTAAAGAAACCACCTTGGATCAGACTTAAAGAAACTTTCTCTTTTTCTTTTGTTTTCTTTCTTTTTCTTTCTCTTTTTTTTTTTGGTTTCCTTAGCTGAGAACTAGTTTTGCCCTTCAGTTTTGGATGCCCTAAAATGTTTAAAACCTTCCTTGACTGATTGCATGGCATCCCATACACTTCCATTTTCTCTTTGACAACTCACCCAAGTTTGCTTGCAAGTAATCTCTTTAAGCCTTATATGTTCTAATCAAAGGGATGAAACTTTCTTATTGGAGCATGGTTTCAGCTAAGCTAAGTGGACAAGCTTTGCTGCATGCCCCTAAGAAGAAACCCTACCTAAAGAAGTCGTATATTGGTTCCATGTAAGAAAAGCTTTTAACTCTAACCCAAAATAGCATCCTATTGCATTTTAGCCAAACTAAACTTGAAATGGTCAGAAGACAACCAAACTAAATGCCATTGAGTTTCCAAACACAATTAAAACACTAAACTCATTTATTCCAAGCTCAATCAAGTTTTGATGCCTTGACCTACGTAGGTGATCTTCATACTCATGTTTTAATGTAGAAATGTTGATGAAAGGCTTCTTGCATGGTTATGAGGTAATCTAGGCCATTAGGAAGGTCAAATATAAGAAAACTTAGGTGAAAAATGTTGTTCATGGTGAAAATTGCTATATACTATCGATACATTTGGTGTTTGTATTAATACAACTACTTTTAGAACCAAAAATCCATGAAAAGCATGGCATTATATCAATATAATATGACTTTTTATCAATATAATGGGTCTTGTATTGATACAATATGGCCTTGTATGGATATAATGCATGTTCTAGGCCTAGAATGACCGAAACCCAATGATGTATCTACATATGTATAGATACATCTCCATCAATTTCATAAAAAAGACATTTTTTTACTCTTCAAATGCTTCCAATTGACTAATTTGGTTCCCAGGCATTTCAAACCTTCTTTTTTCACTCAGTGTTGTGTCACCAAGAACTGGCAACATGGTTTCCTGTAGTCCATTTTTACTATTTATTTATTATTATTATTATTATTATTATTATTATTATCTTTTTAAAATTTTTCTTGCCTTCTAATGAAGTCTAAAATATCATAAATGATGCATAGATTTCACCTAGGGTCTTGGATGTCTTTGATTGCTTGGCAGGGGTTCGAATAAGATTAGGTGTCAACAACTAGAAATCTATCTATGGTTTTGTTTTTTTAACCAGATTCAAGTCGAGTCTTAGATAGATATTTTCAAAACCTAGATTTGATCTAAGATATTATTTAATTAATAAATGATTTTTATTTAATTTTTTTAAAACAAATTTTTAAAATAATAAAATTTAATAGAAAATATTTTTTAGTATTTTATTTATTTTGAATAATATTGGGTCTTTAGGCTCAACTAGTTAAGCCTCAAACAGGATTTTCTATGGGGTAATCGAACCTGATATGGTTCAATTTATGAACACCTCATACACATAAACATATACACAGATATATTTATATATATGATTTTGATATGTTTATTTTCGTCAAGAAAGGACTTTATTCCATCATAACAACGTTTTTTTTAATACGTAAGTTGCAAACAATTTTTCGTCAGAAAAAAATATTATTATCGATAATTGTTTAAGTATTTTTAATGATTTTTTCATAAAAAATAGTGTATTTTTATTGGAATGTAAATTCCAAAATTTTATAAAATAATTTTGTTCTCTATCTATTGGAAATGGACCTATTTTAGTGGAATTTCTATAGTGATTGAAACATTTTCAAAAGATGTCTATAGCTAATTGAACATAAATCCATCAAAATATTTGATTTTTATTTTTTAATTTAGACTTTCAAGTTTAACCGTTTGAGCCTTAGGTAAGATTTTTAAAGATATAATCAAGCTTGATCTAACTTAGTTCATCAACATAAGATTTTATATGTTTAGTTTGAGTAGTCATCTTCAACCTTTTTTTTACAAAGATATAGATTTCATTTGTTAGTTGGTACTTATTGTTCACTTGTGCTTACCTTTCTTAAATTTTTATCACAACATGTCATGTATACGAATTTTGACCAGCCTAACTTTAAATGACGAATATACCCCTTGTTCCTATATATATCTATATATTATTCTTTATTTTTAGGGGCTCATATCATTATTAATATTTTTTATTTTATGTCTGGGGAATGAGCTATTGAGATAAATCGCTCACTCTACTTAGCTCTGAATAGTCGTTATGAAACAACTATTTATTTTAAGGTTCACAACCAATCTTATTTTGGCTAGGTGAGATTGGTCACCTATTGGAGTTCATGTTTTTGGGGTTATTAAACCCATAAAAACAAACTTTGAGGTTTACGTTCACACCCAAGATCGCTTAAAAAAGTTTGAGAGTCAATTACAATCATGAGTAAGGATTCAGCCTCTCATTATCCCTAGCTATCGGTACCTTATTAATCATGTGTTAATGTAAATCTTAATTTTTATTCGGTTTCAATATTCAATATTTAATTATAATTCTCATATGTCAAAATTTTCATAAAATTAATTTATTATTCTATATGAGAATGATATTTTTGAAAATTAAAATATCTCTTGCACCTTTTCGGAAGACCTGAAGAACATGAAAGTTTTTATCATTCATTTTCATACCTTGCTAAAAAGCTAGTCGAATACGAACGATTTTTTAAAAATTAAAATATCTTTTGTACCCTACTGGAAAGTCTGAGGGCTACAAGTGGGTTTAATTTTTTTAAAAAAAATTATAAAAATCTCCATTTTCATTTTGAAAAAGATATCTCATTTTTAAAATAATCAGTAGAACCTCTCTCATATGCTGGAAGAAATTATGTACTATTTTAACATCAGATATATTGCCTTAATTTTCAAAAACTCCAATTTTATTTATAACATTTATAAAATTATCCTAAGACTCAATTTAAATGAAATGTACTAAACATGACTCAAGATCCAAATTTGGTCGATTTGACCAACATGTCCCTTAAAGTACACCTTTGACTTAAAAGTATTCCAGTGACTCTAAAGGACTTGGTTCAAAAATAACTTAATAAAATGTCACTAAAGTATACCTTCGACATATAAGTATCATGGTACCTTAAAAGATTCTAAAATTTTAAACAAACCCGGTGATCACATAGGGCTTGGTTCTAACGTAAATTACTAAAATGTCCTTAAGGTCTACCTTTAATGTAGAAATATCTCGATAAGCCTAAAGGACTTGATAAAGACATAAAAACAAACCCACCCTTATTATGCATCTTTGAGATATACATATCCCCATGACCATAAAGGATTCTACTTTAAAAAAATTACTAAAATACCCTTAAAGACTCGAGAATAATATGAAATTAACAATTATACCCTTTATGGGTAATTTAAACACCAAAAGTGATAAAAAATGCATAAATTGCTAATAGGTCCTTAAACTTTTCAAAATAGCATTTCATATTCCCACTGGAAAACTAGAGAAATATGAAAAGTTTTAGTATTTTCCACACCCCTCTGAAGGACTGAAGAAATGTAAGAAATTTTCTTAAAATGTCAAATATATCATATGAATCCTAAAATCCAAAGTTTGTCTAAATGATCCCTAAACTTTGCAATATAATCCCCATACAAAATAAATACATAATTAAACACAAAATTCATAGCAAAAAATCATAGAAATCATACCAAGTTCACATAATAAATTTAGCCAAGCACCTACGGCCTTGGAACAAACATTTTACAATTTTACAAATAAGTCTCTAAATTTTTAAAAATTACACAATAACCTTAAATGTTAACAAATGCATAAAACACATTCTCATAGGTTAAACTAAGCATGAAAACATTTCTAAAGGTGTCTACATGGTTCGCCCAAGCTTGAATGGCCAAAGAAAAATTTTATAATTTTTGCAATTTAGTCCTTATATTTTTTATGGTTATGAAATAAGCTAAAAAATCAAAGTCACCTTATATGCACCCCTTGCTAGGTCATTTTTTATGGCTGAAATATTATGCTATAAAAAGATATTTTCATGCTCCTCCTCCAGCCAAAATTCTATTCTCGTAACTCCCTTTAAAACCCCTAAAAAACCTCTTAAAACCCTTTATTTCCTTTTTTTTTCACACGAAAACCTCTTCATTAATATTATAACCTTGAAGCTCTTTCTTTACACTTCATTCTTGTAATAGATCACAAATAAAAGAAAAAAAGTTAGCCAAAAGTTTAGAAGTTTTCTACTGAAGGATAAAAGTAAGGTTTCAAAGCTTCTTGGTATATTTTCTATCTTTTCTCAATACATTTTCTTTCACTTAGTGAGCCATCTTTATGTAACCATGACCTTGTTCTTAGAGTTCTCATGCATTATTGTGGCCTTGGTTATGGTAGTATTGGACTTTTAATGTATTGTTGATGTTTTGATGTTGTTTAGATAAAAAAAATAACATGTTTCAAATTTATAGCAAGCCAACCCTGTTCTTGCATTTTTTACTGTACTTCTCTCATTTTTCCATGTTTAATCTATGCTAAAATGTTTAGCCTCACATGCTATGAGTATGACCATGCATTTGAATGTATTTTAACCATGCTTTCTTTGAAAAATGATGAGATATATTGTTTTTATGCTTATTCATATGAGATGTTGTGACATGATTTTAGTTGATTATATGCTTGTTTAAATGTCTCTTTAATGCTCTTTGTTGCTTGCAAACTAAAAATTTTTTCAAAACCCCCAAGTTAAATCTATATTACTTTCAATACATGGAGATTAATATGGATTTAATATTTTCCATCAATTGCTCTTCCAATCTTAGAAAAAAATCAAGCTTTATATTCATCACCTTAATAGGAAAAATAAATCCTACTTTAAAGCCTAACAAAATCTAAAAATGTTTTTTTAAGTGTGTGATTAAAGTCTTAATTATGAGTGTTTTTGTTAATTGAATGGCACAGATAACTAGTTGTTCATTGCCTTACTATATGAGATTTGAATAGGTTTCTTACTCCATTGCCATGAACTTAAAATTCTAGACATTCGGATGTCTGGAATCTTTGCACATGATTAAGAAGTCCCTAAATAAAAAACTCTCTATGTTTTTGTATTGATAGCATTATGATCCCAACTAAAAAAAATTTTTCTAACCCTAAATGATTTTTATGGATTTTTTGGTAATTTTTCCTTAAAGGGCATCTAATTACCTTTCAAGAGTATCTTGTTGGCCTTTGAACCATTTCAGATATGAGAGTTATGATTTTTTTAAACTTAACTGGCTAGAACCTTGAAATCAGTGATTCGTATTTTATTCGGGCCATTGTGGCCCATCAAATGATTTTTTTAGATTTTTTAAATATTTTTTCCTAAAATGATCATGGAATTCCTTTTCCAAAAAGGTATCATTTGCGATTCAATGATTTCGAATGAATCCAAGAAGATTTTTCAAAGTACGCTACACCCTCTCCCTCACACATGCTGTCAACGTCAGACCAAACCTGATTTCAAAAAATAATTCTACCTAGAAAACGATATTCTAGGATGCTTTGAATATTTTTTTTAATCCTTGTCAAGTTACTTTATCAATGGTGTCTTGTATTCCACTAGAAACCTTTAAATCAATTTTGGATAAATTCTTGAAGGTTGACAACACGATGCTATCCCTTGTTTTTAACATTTATTAAAGTTAATGGATTTTCTTAAATCACCTTTTCAAGACATTTAAATGCCTTGGAATGAGTTGGATTAACTCATTAATAAAGTCATATGTAACTATATGAGTCCCACTATGCTCGGATCAAGGCCTAAACATTTTCCAAAATTAATTTTATCTTTTATTTAAATTATCAATTTTAATTTAAAATTTACATTTGTAGCAAAAATATCCAAAAGCATTGCAATTTTCAAAAATTACTCAAAATTTCGTCTATGGGGATACTCCAACCCTACTTTTTGAAGGGATACTCTAACCCTTCTTTTTTCAAAACTTCATCCAAAAATTCAAAATTTTCTCTTTCTTGGACCACTTAAAATTTTTAACCAAAACCTCAGTTTTCATGCCTTATGCGACCAACGATTGAAACATATCTCAAAATTGTCATTTTGGTTATTTATCAATAACTAGGGGTAATTACAAGACACATCCTAACCGTCTCCCCTTGCTTTGCTTTATGTAATTTATTTATTTTTGAAATATTTATTATATTTCCTCTTTTGTGTGATAATTCTGCATTCATGTTTTTTTTAAAAAAATTTCCAAAAACTTAAGGCAATGTTCTATGCTATTATCCTTCGAGTGCTCGATGTAGAATATCCTTTTCAATTAGGCCAAAAATTATTTTGTCAAAACCTCTATGTTTCTCCTTCTTGGGCTGCATGGAGAGATACAAATCTATTACAAAAACCCAGATTTAATATTTTTAAAATTACATCACAATAAGGGAATTACATTGTTAGTGTAAGCCTTGCAAGCTAATGTTATGGCTTGTAAGGCATTAGCATTTAATGATTTCATATAATCAAACATTATATTTAATAATATTATAAATGTATTTCTTTATCCATAAGATTTAATTGTATAATTGCTATAAATATCATATGTAGTTAAAGCCCATGAAACACATTGGCCTTACAAGGGACTTATAAAAAGTTACAATTATGAGATCCTCATGCATCAAAGTCGTGTTTCTAAAATATTCTTGATCATAGTTTTGTCAGCACAGGACATTGACAAAGCACAAAGACTTGTATATGTAGGCCTCCATGCATAGGATGCATGCAACTGATCTCATAAGTTGATGTATAGTGATACTAGAGGACATCATAGGGGTGCTTGTTATGGTAACAAGTTGAACTTGACCCACTATAAGAGTTCCATTTGGCATTTCACTCAAGTGTCTGTGGAAATACTCTCATGTGTCAGTAGTGTAAGTGATCCTTAGACTTGTGGCTCCAAGTCATTTTGTATGAGGAGAGCCATGCTTTGATTCCATCAAGAACGGGTCCACAATAGAGGGATGCTAATGGTATGATGGTTTTGAGTATGGCATGAATCATATGTTAGGTGAATGAGTGATCTAAAGATGATTCATCACCCCAAGTGATATGAGGGGATATATCTTAAATACACTTGCCTTATGTTAACTCAAAGTCCTTGGCCAAGGCAATATTGATTATAGAGTTAACACATAGGAGTTGCATACTAATAAGATAAAGATAGACATTGAACCATGCTTTTGTTAATTTCAAGATATATGATGAAAAGTTATTTATTACGCTGAGATACTAAACATTAAAGGGCTTGTCAAAACCATATTGACATTCCCTGTATATTGGGTGGCATGATGCATTGCTAGATACCAATCATGGTCTATAAATATAAAATATTCTTAAATGGGCAATTTTATATTTATTGCCAAAATGATGAGGGCCTAATGGGTTAGACACATAAGGGTAATTAGTAGAAATTAAATTGATACTAGGTTTATATGCCTAATACAAGTAATGGTTACTTAGGCCCAATTTGAATAAGTTTATATAGGCTAAGGGCAAAATTATAATTTCTTAAAAATTACAATTTTAAACCCAAGGCTATATAAACCCATGTTTGTCGTCCCTCATAGCTAATAAGAGGCTTTGAAAATTGACTAAGAGAACCAAGAAAACCTAATTTACGATTTACCTTTGAAACCTAAAGAGTTAGTGTGCTTTCTTGAAAGAGAAAAATTGTTTTCTTCTTTGGTTTTTGATTATTGAATCAAGGTTTTCTAAGTGCAAGAGAAGGTTTATTGAAATGCAAGTTGCTAGCCTGACCCGACAACAAAGTCTCTTCCTTATTGAAGGTTTTTTAGGTCATCTGTGTTGATAATCATTAAAGGCTGGATGCTTAGACAGCTTTGGTTTACGACAAACAGGCTCGATGTTTTCATGTAATTGGGTCATGGAATTGCTAAAAGTCTTCTCAAGATTGAGGTATGGTTGAATCTTGCTTTAGGTTTATTGATCTTAAAGATTGATCAAATTATGCAAGATGATCCTGTTTAGGGAGTTGTATTATCTTTATTGTTATGTTTCTGCTGTCATGTTTATAAGATATTTTATCAATTTTTATAATCTAATTACTTGTTGTCCCAAGATTTCCTACATACGTATGGATAATGACTATATATAAAAATTGAGAAAAACAAAAACAACTTATGGCTAGATGGTATTGATTTAAGATGTCATGGGGTGCTAATCCTTCCTTACATGTAACCAACTCTTGGATGCTTTTAAATGAACTCTAGAATGTACAGACCACAAAATCAATATTTCAAGTTTCGTAACTCAAAAATACCAGTTTTAATAGGTGTTCGGCCATGTCTAGCCGTGGTGATCTAAGACCAGCTGGACGAGTGATTCATTTGACAGTCTTCGCCACTCTCGTTATGAAAAACATACTCTTCTCACCATCTCAGGCTAACAAAATTTTGAATCAAAGGATTTACCCGTTTAAGTCATGAGGTCCATTCGAGCTATTAGGTAAGGGTACATTGCGACAAATATAATTATTGATCTATCAAGAATTTAACTCATCATTTTATCTTATCCAGCACCAAATCCTATGCTTAGTTATTAATCTAACTTATTACTATCCTTTAAACCTTAAAACTAACAACTGCTACAATAAGGTAGGGTTCCCATCACCAATGACTATTTTAATGGTAGTTTTATTCCTATTTTAGCAAGAGTATCTTTTACCATATCCATTGACAAACCTTTTGTCAATGGGTTTACTAAATTGTTACTTGACCTAACATAAATGATGGTGATTATACCATCTTTAATTAATTACTTTATATACTCTTGTCTCCAGCTAATGTGTCTTGACTTCTAATTATAAACCTTGTTATAGGCTCAAGACATTGTAAGTTCATGATCACAAAATATGGAAATGGCTAAAATAAGTTGTTGCCATAATTTAATATCTAGTAATAGATTCTTTAGCCATTCTAATTCTTTTCCAATAGCAATCAAAGTTATAAATTTAGCCTCCGTTATTGAATAAAAGACGCAATGTTTCTTTTTAGAAGCCTAACTAATAACACTATCACTTATTATAAAAAAAATCCAATTTGAAGTTGATTCTTTGTCATTAAGATTTATGATCTAACTTGCATGTGAATACCCTATTAGTATAACAAAATGATCACTATATAATAAGCCCAAATTAATGGTTTTCTTTAAATAACCAAAAATCCTGAAAATGTTTTCCAATGGTCTATATTAGGTTTATTCGTAAACCTTGACAATTTTCATATAGTAAATGCAATATCTAATCTTGAGCAATGTATTACATACATTAGAGTCCTTATAGCACTAACACACTTTAATTATGCTATTGCCTTTCCAAAATTCTCACTTAACTTGAAGTTAGGATCATATGGAGTATTGAAATCCTTAAACTTGAGATGTTCAAATTCTCCAATATTTTCTTGATATAATGAGATTAGCTTAACACAAAGCCTTCATTATGCCTTTGCACTTTGATACTTTAAAGAGTATCTACTTTATTTAGATCTTTCATTTTAAATTTTGAAGTTAGATACTCCTTGGCTTCATGAATTCCTTTCAAGTTTGCTCTAAAACTTAATAAGTCATCCACAAAAAAAACAAATAATCACTTTATAATTTTCTATAAATTTAAAGTAAATGCACTTATCAGCATTATTAGGTATGAAACCATTTGACAAAATTATTGAGTCAAATTTGACATGCCACTATTTAAGTGCTTGTTTTAAGCCATATAATGACCTAATTAGGTTACAAACTTTCTGTTCATTTCTGTACAACACATAACCTTTTGATCATTCCATATAAGCTTATTTATTAAGGTCACCATTCAGAAAGGTTATCTTAACATCCATTTGATGCATGCAACTAATAAATAGATGTTGTAAACACTTATTTTTGTCCAGTCAGCAAAATGATCTCTCTAAAGAATAATAGCCATAAAAGATGCCATTTACCTATGTCCTAAAGCCTTCAATAATGCCCAAGGGCCAGATCAAATAGGTAAGGATGACTAGGAAACAAAAACGAGGAATTTCATGTGAAATATGCCTTAAATATTGATACCCTACCCTTATGTATTGATACTTGGACCTTTAATGGTCAAATTTTTAAAAATAAAGGTAAGCATTTTCAAATAATCCCATATTTGCACCTACTATTATTCAAATCTTCAAAATCAGTTCTTAGCTAGATTGTGAAATTTGTTAAAGCATTATTGGATTAATTGAGGATTGCTTTACTTGCAACTAACACTTTGTTACAATAAATATTCTCTTGTATGTCTCTAATCTCATGAACACAATCCATAAGAATAAATTCTTTGAAACTAAATAATCATTATTACTTATAATCGCTTCATGATGAGTCTCAAACTATGACTCTAATACCACCTCTAGGGAATTTTCAAGCAAAAACTATTCACATCAAGATCCACATTGAATTAACTCATACACACAAGAGACAACATGTAACGTGGCTTAGCCTCAATTGCCTAGTCCATGGACGAAAAAGAAAAAACCACTATAAACATAAATATTACAAAAAGTACAAAACACCCAATAAACAACAACTAAAGTTGAGCCCTTAAACAAACCCAGTTTCTATACTGCATAGTGTTAAGCACATGGAATATCCTTTATCCCATTAACCCAGCGTTTTACCAAACTCTTTCACGCGTACCTAAAAATCTTCTCACATTGAAATCCCATAGGGATTATATCTCTCTTATAATTTTAATGGTCAATACTTTCTTTATATTTATAAAGTCTATATTTGATTCTAAAAAAATCTTATCAACTAAGATTTTTTTCTATTACAAATATTTACTTTTTAAATAAATGTAACTACGAAGAAATTTCAAATTAATAAAATTTCACCAGAATCTAAACTGATTCCTAATTAGAATTTGGGTCAAATTTCTAATATATATGTTTATGTGTAGTTCATTCTTTTATTTTTTATATATAAACATATACAATGTTTGAACTTTAAGGCCTTCAAATAGTTTGTTGAATTTAAGTAAAAGTATTCTCCATTAATACTTGTTGAATAAAATCAATTTAATCCTTATTAATTTTATGTAAGAAAATCACTTGAGTTCCAAAATTAATTTGACTTTTGTATAAAAGAAATCAATTTATCATTCACTAATGCTCCATACATTTATACGAAGATTAGTTATGTTCCACATTTATCCACTTTATTTAAAAGTACATAGTCAACCATGTGACATTAAATGATCATTATATATAATGCAAAGACTACTAATCTTTTGCGAAACTCATTTTGTTTTTTTTTTTTTTTTGGGAGTAAAGTAAAACACAAAGATTATGGATAATCATGGTGTATGAAGATTGTTTGCCTTCCAAATTTACCCATTCTTTTTAAAAGGTCTATAGTCGACAATATTTCATTTAAATAATCATTTTAAATAATGCAATGATTACTAATATTTTGCTTGGAAGTAAAATAACTCATTTTTTTCTTTAAGAGTAAAGTAAAACATAAAAATTATGGATAATGAAGGTAAAAATATTTGTTCACTAGAATGTAGTTAAGGAACAAAATAAGCTATAATTAAGTAACTTAATTCCATTGTTTTAATCCTCTAATTTGCTTCAAGAAAATTAGTTGACAATCATGCAAGCAACATTAATTTACTTCAACAAAATCAATTAACAATCATGCGATCAATATTAATTAATAGTAAAACACAAGAATTCTTCCTTGCATCGCTATGAAATTTTTAATATTTATAAATATGAATTAAATAAATAGTTTCAAAATTTAATTAAGTTCATCATATTAAATAACCATCATTTATTTGAATAGTTTCTTAAATAAATGAATTCAGAATTAAAATTGAACTAATATACAAAATATGCAAAAAGTGAGAAGAAGTACGGCTAGACTCAAATATAACATGAGAAAATAAATAAAACGCAATGCAAAATAAAAAATAATATAAACATGGCATGAATATAGAAATGTGCAAAATCTATATTAAATAATTATTAAGTTGCAAAAAATTATATAAATTTATAATACTTGAATACATAAAAAATAACATGAACACTTATGAACACACAAAATTTTTCACTATATTGATCACTATAACAAATTTTACAATATATGTCATAATGAAGACATGATATGTACATAAAATAAACACAAATCTTTCTCTAAATTGAATCACAATAGCAAATTATGCCAAATATAAGATGAAATAAGATATGAAATGAACACAATGCAGGAAAAATAATTAAAATGCAACATAAAAAATGTAGACACAAAAAATACACGAACCTGTCAAAATATACATAATACTAATTATTAACACATAAAAATTTATATAAATTTATACTACCAAGGGACACAAAAAATAAGATGAAAAATGAACACTTCATGAACATAATTTTTTTTTAAAAAAAAATTGAACCACTATTACAAATTATGCAAAGCATATCATGAATTGAGGCAAAGCATGAACACATACGAAAATAGAAAATTTTCTCTAAATTGACAAAAAGACCAACCATGCAAAATATAAGACAAATTAAGACATGACATAAATATAAAATATATATAAAAAATTAAAATACAACACGAAAAAAATAATATGAATATGACACGAATATACGAACATGTTAAAATAAAAATAAATGAATAATTAAAAATTAAAAATTTATATAAACTTATAATACTTTAAATATTTGAACTGAATAACACTAACAAGACATATAAAAAATTAATTAAAACATAATATGAAAATAACGTGAATATGATAGGAATATATTAACATGTCAAGATATATAAAAATGAATAATTAACATGTCAAAATTTATATAAATTTATAATATTTTAAATATAAAAACATAATATAAATACAAAAACACAAAATTTTGTCTTTCACTTTCTTTCCTTTTTTCTTTCCTTCCTTTTCTTTCTTACCCTCTCTCTTACCCTTTCCTTTTCTTCTTCTCTTTCCATCTTGCTGACCCAAAAACAAAGTGTTAGCCTCATATCAATTTACGTAGTTCAATTTAATATATATATATATATGTATATATGCTAGATTTTAATAGAACTTTTACGTTTAATATATTACTTTTATAGGTCTACTCAATTGATGTATAATATAGGTGTTCATTGGTCCTATTAGGGCCTAAAATTTTTTTGAAATTTTTGCCTAAGTCCAAATTTGGCTTGGTCTATTTTACTGTACAAAAAAATTTTAAATATTATATTTATATTAATATTTATATCTTTTTATAATTAAATTTGAATAAAAATAACTTTCATTTATTCAACAATGCTTTGAATTGGGTTTATCGAGCAGGGCTAGCTGCCCAACCCTTAAATAAGTTTATTATAGGTATTAATTAAGGATTATTTACTTACCATTTTGGCAAAGCTTTTGTATTTAATACATTATTTTATTGAATTCAAAATAATGTATTAAGCACACTTTTATTTTTGTATATATCACCTTAACCAGTGCCGCTAAGCAATGATCAATATTTCTTTAAGGTAGCATTTGGCACTTTCCCATGTTAATATTTCAATGGAATGTGATTTTCTAAGAATATGATTGTTAGGAATGTGATTTATAAAAAGTAAGATTACAATGTTTGGTATATAAGAGAAAGTGTTGATTAAAAATCCTGAGAAAGTTACATTGTTATGTTTAATTTATTAAACACTTTACTAGGAATATGGAGGTAATTTTCAAAATTACCATTGTAAAATAAAATGCAAATTTTATTTTTTTAATATTTTCAAAGATATTTATTATTAACAAAAATTTCATTTAATCGGTTAAAAATAACATAATACATTTACCTTAAATTTAATATATGATTAAACTGAAAATTAGTTTCAAATATTTAATAGGTATTTGAATTAGAATGCAATTTGATTAATATATTTTTAAAATTAATTAAATTTTCATCATTTTGTAGTTAATAAAAATATTAGATAAAAAATTAGTTACTAATTTTAAAAAATGAATGAAGGTAAATTTGTTTTGAAGCTTTTTTTTTTTTTTAACTTTCTAACTAAATAGGAAAGTTACTTTCCTATATTTCTTCATGGCAATCATATTCCCATGATTGTGGGAAAGTAATTCCCAAAGGAAAGTAATATTTTTAGTAAAGTGAATATTGTATTGCATACCAAACATGAAAATTTAATTAGTGAAAATCTGATTCGAAAGATTATGATAACTTTCCATCATACCAAATGCTCTCCAATTTTATTAAATTAAAAAAATATATTGATTACACTTTTTTTTTTATAAATATCACTTTAATTAGTGCCTAGTATAGTGATCAGTGATAGTCAACATTTTCGAATTTAATTAACTTTGAAATTTATTTCTTTATTACCAAGATTTGAAATTAATTCTCTTACATTTTTTTGTAATTAATAAGCATGAGTAAAATTCACCCATAATAAATAAGCTTTTAGTAAGATTTTATTTTCATCCATGACCTTTAAAGATCATATTTATCATTGACAATCTTTACTAATATTTCTGTTTTATTGATGACTTTTAAAAGTTTCATTTTATTCATACATAACTTTTAAAAATTATATTTATCATCTATAACATTTAAAAAAAAAATTTATAATTCATCCATTTTTAAGTCAAAGTAAAAAAATAATAACAAAATACTTATTGAGTGACATAACAAAGTTCATATACTAATTTTTATTAGCTTTATGTGTATCATTTCCTTTCTTGTGTTTTTGAAAAATATATATATATATATTATGCATATACTTTATATTTAATGTACTTAATTTTGCTAAAATAAAACTTATTTTTTTGAAGACTTAATTGAAACTTAATTATCAATTTTTTAAAATCAATATTTACAATCAGTTTTTCAAATTATTAAAAAAAACATTTATTTTTTATTTTTCTCTTAAATATCTTTATTTTTTAAAATAAATATGAATTTTATTCTGAAAAATATGTTATATAAATCAAAAAAATATTTTTCATCTTTCAAAAAAATATTTTTAAAAAAATTATATTATTTGATGCTTTTAATATTAATTTTTGCATTCAATTTTTCAACTTTTTTAAATTATTAAGATCTTTTTTATTTTTCACATAAAAATGACTTTTATTCAAACAAAATAAATTTATTATTTTTTCAAATACAAATAATTGACATTATAATGCTAATTTTTTATGGACCTTTACACCTGTACGTCTTGTCACAGGACTTAACAATTAAAACTTATCTGATTATTTCGTGACTTTTTAACTTTAACTAATAGATAATGAACGGTAAAATCTTTTGAAAGACTGTTGATATTAGTATAGTAAAATTTTAAAAGTTATAGATGAAAATGTATTAGTAATCAAAGGTCGAAGATGATAAGTGTAACTTTTAAAGGTAATAGATAAAAATAAAATATTAATAAAGGTCATAGATGGATAATGTAACTTTTATAAGTTATGGATGAAAATAAAACGTAGATAAAAAGTTATGAATCACCAATAAATTTTGGTGAAAAGAAATTCATGCTCATTCTTTAATCAAACAATAAATATAATATTTATTAAAAAAAATCAGGGGAGATACTTTTTTACAAAGTCATATACCAATTTTTATGGTTTTAGTATACAAAATAAAGACAAAATTAATCTTGATTTCACATTCCTTGCTAATATTTTATTTAATTTTTTTGTTAATTTTGCCAACCAATTTGATATCACTTCAGAAGCATTACTAATAACTAGAATAAGATAAAATATATGTCTTTTGTAAAACAAATATTTTAATAGAAAAATAAGTTAAAATTAAAAATTAAAAAAGTAATTTTTAAGTAAATACTTTTTTAGTGGTTAGTTACTTTTTAAAACTAAAAGCAAGGAATGAAAAATCGAATTGGACGATGGTTCAACTATCATAGCATATAAATTAAAATAATAAAATAATAAAAATAATAAAGAAAAATTAAAAATTTTGAAAAATTAGAAAAAATCAAAAAAATTAGAAAAATTTTAAAATTTTTAAAAATAAATAATATAAATAAAAGAAAATGGGTTAAAAATTTGGTTTAAAAGAAAATAGATTTAGTTAAAAAATGGGTTAAAGAAACTATGATTTAAAAATGGGTAAAAAATTGGTTAAAAAAACTCAAAAATAAAATTGGGTCTGGGTTTAAGAAAACCTAAATCTAGTTTTAATGTTTTCTTTTTCTTGTTTTTTTGGTTTCCGCTTCCTACTTTTTTTGGTAGTTCTCAACTGTTCACAAATTTTTCAATTTCTTATATTTAGAGGTGACAAAATAAACTCGAATATAAAAACTTGCCTAAGAAAAATCTAAGCCCAAACCCAAACTAAATCTTATTTAACCAAAAAGTTAATGGCTTGAACTCTAGAAAACTTGAACCTAAAATGGCTTGAACCTAAAATGGTCCAAACCCAAAGGAACCCGAACCTGAGCCTAACTCGAACCCAAATTTAATACTTAAAAAGTTATGAAAGTATAATTGAATAATTTTTTATAAAGCAAAAAAAAAATTAAATATCAATGTTATTTTAATATTCTTTTAATAATTTAATTAAATATTAAAAAACTTAATTTATATTTTATATATGATGAAATAAAATTTTATCAAAAAGTAAATCATATCATGAGCTTTGAAAACATTGTCAATAAGGCATATCATCCATTTATCATATTTTCTTTAATTTAGTTAGTTAAATTCATTAAATATTGAGAGTTTATTACGTTAGTGGTAAAAATTTAAGTACTTCTTTAAATATTATTTTTATTTCAAGCAATGATAATTAGAGTATGATAATAATATAACAAAGTAATAAAGTGAATTAGAAAATATGAAAGTTATAACAAATAATACCATATCAGAAATGAAAATAAAAATCATATGTTAGACTTAAAAATCATATGTTAGACTTAGACTAGCAACTAGACCTGTCTATAAGCCGCGCAGCTTGCCTAGCCCGATAAACCTTACCTAATTGGGCTTAAGTCTCAGATTTTAAGTTTTAGGCCGACCTGACCCAAAATTATTTTTTTAAATAAAAATAATATATTTTTATTTAAATTTAATTATAAAATATATAAATATTAATATAAAAATAACTTTTTAATATTATGAACAGTGATTTGGACTAAATGTGTGGACCAAGCCAAATTCGGCCTGAGCTTAGAATTTAAAATTTTTTCGTACTACAGCTTGGCCCATGAAACCAAACTAAAATTTTTTTCGGGCTGGGCCAAATTCGAGTTTGGGCTTAAAATTCAAAAATATGTAAAAGTGATTAACATAAAATAAAAAATGATGTAAAACATACTCGAACTCGAAAAGATCTAACATCAAACAAGCCCGAACTCGAATAAGTCCAAACCTAAAAGAATCCGAACCAAAAAAAAAAATTTGAATCTAAATTGACTTGAATCTGAAAAAATCTAAACCCAAAATGGCTTGATCCGAACCTACCTAATTGCCACCTCTACTTATATGGTATTGAAAAGCTAAACCTATTGGTCCTCAGTTGAACCGACTGATCCGATCTATTTTTATTAATGACTAAAAGACTAAAATACTCAAATTTATTTATATTATAATTTAGCTTATATATAATTTTTTAATTAAATTGATTTTACGTGATATTAACTCAAGCACGTTATATTAGCATAAATATAGATGTTTTTATTTTATAATTTAATTATTAAATTAACAAATTTAAATTTTTATCATTTTTTTTTTGCAAAGTCAAGTCTAATAAAAAAATAAAAAAATTTCAAATATTTTAACCGAAAAAAAAAAGGGTTGATAGGAAAAAGAAAACCAAAAATAAATATAAAAAGCAACGTGAAAGAAGCGGCAGTGGGTGAAAAAGAGACATGCGGCAGCCGCTTTTGCCTCTCTCCTCTGCTCTCTTGACTCTCAAGTCCCACCTCAACCCCGAAGCCCTGAAATCAACGGCGTCGCCTCATCTCGTTACAATTTACAGTTTATAGGATTATTTATTTCCTACCCTTCACTTTCTAATACTACAACCCAAAAAATAGTATTATATATTATAAATCACCTGATCACAGTTTATAAACTTAAAGCAAATTTAACATTTGTTTTTATAAATAATAATAATAATAATAATAATAATAATAATAAAATTATTAAATAAGTAGAAAAGAAGATAGTAAGAATTGGAAGAAGAAAGGCTTTCAACTCTCAACCACAGGTAAGTCATGGATTCTTTTGTTGTGCCGGAATATTAGCCCTCTTTTGTTGGTATTTGTCATGCTTTATCCCCACCATCATCATCATATTTCTCGCTCCCTCTCCCTTCTCTATCTTCTTCCTTTCACATATGTTTTTTTTATCTTCAAAGAAATTTTTGGTTTATTTTTTTCTTACTGCTATTTTTGTTCTAATGGCTGTTTTTTTTTTTTAAATAGGAAGTTTGTCTTTTTTGGTTCCAGGCTTCAAAAAGTTGAGGTTTTGATGGTAATGTGGGTGTCCTGCTGATTGCTCTCCTATTATTCTGCTCTTGTTGCCATGGATTCCTTTTTTGAGGGTAATTTTTTTCCTCTTCTTTCTCATAATGTAATTTTTTTTTGAGTGATGTGCAATCTGGGTATTGAATATGTTGTTTTGCTTTCGTTTTTTTTTTTTTTTTTCTATTTTTTGGGTTTATTGAAGGTCTTAAAGGTTAGATCTTTCAAGCGACTCGCTGTTTGCATGATGGTCAAATTGCTTCAATTTTTTTTTTTTTTGGTTATTTCTCGGTTTTCTGCTGCTGGTTGTTAATTAGAGTTATTGGGTTTCTCTGAACATCAGTAAAGAAATTTTTTACCTTGAATTTTTTTTTCCGTTAGATGATTCTGTCTTTTTCTGGAAATATCTGAAAAAATTTGAGATCATCTTGTGTTCTGATATATTGTATTCTTACAAATTTATCGTGGTGTGTGAATTTGGCTGTTAATTTGCTGTATTTGCTTTCATTAGGGATAAAGCCAGTGGTGTCTTTTCTTGCATCATCATCATTATTATTATATCAGTGCATTATATAGATGTACATGTGGAAGAACTAACATTAGGTTATGTCTGGTTTTCATATTTAATGACCATGCTACCTTATTAAATAACCCTATGTGACAACCCTGATGAGAGAGAAGAACCAGAGATTTTAAAAAGTCAAATGGCATTGTGTTCAATCCTTTACTTGAGATGGCTATGATGTGTACCTATATCCGATGATATTGAATTGTCCCGTAAACAATTGATGGCATTTGATGTAGTTGGAATGTCCTTTCTAAAGTAAGCCAACTATTACTTTTTCAGTTTTGGAATAGAGTGGATAGGAATAGACATAGATTAATTAAGTTATTAGGACATATCTACTAGAGCTTCTTGAATAACTCTCATAATTGTTTAAGTAACAATAGTTACCTAACAGCAATTCAGGAGTATTACCCAGTTCAGTTTCTTATTTGTATGCATATCAAGTGCATGGGGTGAAAGCCAACATCGGTATTCCTAGTTTCAGAATGATTCACTGAAGGGTATTGTTGATGTTTGGATTTGTGGCAGGTTTTAACTGTTTTCTTTTTCTCATCTTTACGGTGTGTTTTTTTTTTTTTTTTTTCCTATAAATAATTTTGTAAATATCTTGCTTAAAATTTCCAACATTTTGCTAAGTTGATAGAAGTATTAGGATTTCTTGTTCATCTGGGTACCTTCTCACGCTTCCACTTGTTAACTTGCAATTTTCTGTTCCCTTGGCTATAGGAGTCACACTTGATCCATCAAAATGTAGTAAATTGAGTATGGATGAAAAGAGAGAACTTGTCTATGAATTATCAAAGAGGACAAATAGGGCCTCTGAAATGCTACAGTCATGGAGTCGTCAGGAGATCTTACAGATTCTATGTGCAGAGATGGGGAAGGAAAGGAAATATACTGGCTTGACTAAGCTGAAAATTATAGAAAACCTTTTGAAAATTATAGCTGAAAAGAATTCTGGGAATCATGAAGGTGTAACAGATCCAGAATCGCAATCTTACCCAACAAGTGGCCAGAGAACATCCAAAAGGCAGAAGAAAGCTGATCATCATTCCCGACTACCTGTTTCGGTGAATGATATTCCAATCAATGATGGTAGCTATGACATGTATAGTGCTATTTATTGCAAAAACTCCGCTTGCAAAGCTATCTTGAGACAAGAAGATCCATTTTGCAAGAGGTGTTCCTGCTGCATTTGTTATAAGTTTGATGACAACAAGGATCCTAGCCTATGGTTAATTTGCAGCTCAGAGCCTCCTTTTCTGGGCAATTCTTGTGGGATGACATATCATCTTGAGTGTGCTTTGAAACATGAAAAGTCTGGTATTGGAAAAGATAAACAACATACTAGACTTGATGGGAGCTTTTCTTGTGTGGCATGTGGGAAAGTGAATGATTTGCTCGGGTAAATACTCCTAGATGTGCTCTATGCTCTCTCTCTCTCTCTCTCTCTCTCTATATATATATATATATATAATATTTTGTTTTTCTGTGTTTGTGTTTTGTCTGTGCGTTTCTTTTCTTTAGATACTGTTCAATGAATTTGGGTTGTTTTTTATCTTCTTTATCATTTGTTTTTCTATACTGCTGAGGTGCTTTGCAGATCTTTTGGTCATTGGAAATTATGATATTTATCAACAACCATAAATGGTTGCACTGTTTTTTTGCTAGTACTTTGTTTAAAGAGTATCCAAAATTTATCTCTTTGACTGTTTCGATTTTGTCACATATGTTTGTGATCGTATAAGCACTAGGAGATGACTGATTTGCAATGTTATCAGATAAATGACAATAACAAAATTTCCATTGACTGTATTCTGCAGCTTTCTTTAATCATGTGAGAACGGCTTTATGTGCCTTTTGTTTTCTGTGAGCGAATGCACCTTGCTGTTGCCTATGGATAGTTTCAGTTCTCTTCTATTATGTTCCATTTTTTTAATAATTTTATTTCTCAACAGTAATTTGATTGTTTTGCAATTATGTAACAGAAAGGTTGAGATACTTACTAGTATCTGGCTCTGATGACAGAATCATTGAGTTGCAGAATTTCTTTATGGTCTCAGTCTGATATCATGAAGGATTAGCTTGGAACTTTAAAATTTCAATAGATGACATAAGGAAACATTTCATAATGGAGAGAGGTTGATCTGGATTGAAGGAGTAGCTGCCTTGACTGAATAAAATAAACCAAGATGCTGAAACTGCATATTTGCACTTAAAATCCAGGGAACTTGGATAACTAGTTACTTTGTTGCATGAATGGCGAGAATCTGTTCAAGTGTGAAGCAACCTACTTTACAAACTTAACTAAGAATACAAGTATTCGTAAATTGCAGAAAAATACTTATTCAAGATATACTAGAGTACTTACCAACTTGATGATTATGTGATCTTAACGGATAACTTGTAAAATTTATTGAAAATTATGCAATTTTTAATAATATTATAATTTCTTATAAAATATAGGGCTGGTAGTAGCCTGAGAGTCAAACATCATTTTAAGTAGGGAAAAACATAAGTCATTTAATGCTGGTTCTTCAGTTTAAACATAATGTTTAGCCTATATGTAATGTACTTTGTCTGAGGTTTGAAATAAGCCTGTCACTATAGTTTCCTAATGAGACATTAAATAAATTTATCAATCTCATGTCACTATCGCAGTTTTAATTTCATGGCCGTTTTTTCACATCATTTTCACCCTTGATTATCCTGGATGGATTTTCCTGGCTTTTCATGGGACTTACATGGTACTTTTTTAAGTAATTGATAATGCCTGCTGTTGAATCTTTAATCCAATTATCATCTTGCCTTGACTTGGTGACTTCTCAAACTGTATTATGCTTCTTGTGCTATATCTTAGTGTATTCTCCAGAGAATTTCAGCCTTCTACAAAGCTTATCTGGCAGTATGTAGTTGCATAAAACCACGAATTCTGCATGCCAGTTTTATTATCTAGAAAACTCTCATTTGCTTTTGTGCTGCAGATTGGCGAATGCACCATTGATATATTACTTTACTAGATTTCAAATAGCTTCAGTTGTATTACTGTACTATATTTTCTGTTCCGTTGATCCTTATCTCTTCCACACTTCCACTAGCACTATGATAAAAATTAATTGAGTTATATTAGTTGAATTAACTCCAAGCATAGATTAGAGTCATGCTTCAACGGTTAGCATACAACTATTGAAATTCTTTTAGTTTAGTGAGTCCAATTTTCAGCTTAATTTTGCTAGATTGTTGTAAGATAAAAGTTTAAAATTTTAACACTGATTGGTCCATTTGTTAGCATAAGGATATATTATTACTGCTTTCTTTTCTTTTATCCTCTAGAGCCTAGAGTATTTGATATCATAGTTTTTAATTTCTTTCACTTGTCCTCATGTATACGGGAGGGTGTGTTTGTTTCTTTGTTTTTTCTTTTTTTTTCATCACTTACAAATTTGTTTTATGCATGGTTAACCAATGCTGGGAGGGCTAGTTTTTTTCTGTGAGCTTAAATGGTGCATTCTAGTTTCTAAAGTATGTGGAATGCAGAAGTGCTAAACTTACAGTTTCTTTATTACTACTTGTAGTCTTTTTCTTTTCATGATCATTGTAATTTCCAAGTACCATCATGTTTAACTTTACAGAGCAGAGTTCATGATTTGACTGACCTTATAAAATCTCTTGTATATTTTCAGGTTAATTTAACCGATCTCTCCTTCAGAAGTTTATGTATCTTTACAAATTTTCAGCTGTAAAGTTGTTAATTTCTTCAAACATGAGGATGAAATGCAATTTAGATGATTTTTTTTTAGATTACATGAATTTTGTTTTCAAAGAGTATGCTACACTATCATGTCCCAGACATATATTTGATAGTCCGTGTTAAAAGATTTTATTTGGTATTCATTTTTGCCACTTCTTTCCTATCTTTATCCTTCTAGACTTGGATTTTACTCTTATGCCATACTTTGGCCTTGTAATTTGATGCTTATACTTTATTCTGTGAGCATTGGTATTAGTTCGACTATTTGCTATTTGCTGTACTAGGAAAAGCAACACTTATCCTCGTCAGAGACAAAGTTAAATGAGACATAAATTGATTTATAAGGAAAAGCAATACTATTTCTTGGTCGTAATCCGACTTAAAGTATAATGATAAATTACATGTTATATTGTAGCGTTCTACAGACTTGAGACCATCAGCAATTATTAGTTTTATGAATCATTGTGTTGCCTGTATTTTGTGATTTCCTTTTTCTTTAATGCTGCAAAGACAAACACACACACACACACAGAGACGAGAAGACCGAAATTTCTCCCATTTCTCGATTCATTTAGAATATATCTAGATACTAAAACCAAAGATATCTGTGGAATTTTTTATTCTCATTATTATAAATGTTTTTTTTTTCACTCGGTAAAACGGTATATTTCAGTGTTCTGTTGTCATTTGTGCACGTTTGAAATGCTGATACTGCATTTTGGAAGCTTCTGTGAAGGTCACTGAAGTTTCATTCATTGGTTTGGCTCTAAGCCCTAAAATGTTAGTTTATGGACCTTCCCTTATCCTCTTGGAAAAACTTAGAGTTCGCTGTTAATTTTCATGAAGCTGTTAAACTAGTGGAAACTTTTGTAGTTAACTAATTTTGATGTTCGTACTCTAATGATGCCCCTTACAACACTATATTAGGAAGAAGGCACGTCAATATAAAATATTAAACAAAAATATTGTTTGCGTTAATGACTTATTTTATTTATCATCAATAGTGTCGATATACAGTCTGAATGTCTGATCAAATGATTTCTCATATGCTTTAGGTGCTGGAGAAAACAACTGATGACTGCAAAAGATACGAGGAGAGTGGACATACTGTGTTACCGTGTATCTTTAGGCCAAAAACTGCTTAATGGGACTGAAAAATACCGAAAGCTTTCCGAGATTGTTGATAAAGCTGTTGAGAAGCTTGAAGCTGAAGTAGGTCCATTAACTGGTGTGCCTGTGAAGATGGGTAGGGGTATTGTCAACAGGCTTTCTTCAGGACCAGAAGTTCAGAATCTCTGTTCTTCTGCGGTGGAGTCACTGGACAAAATGCTTGTTGATACCATCTCACATTCTTCACTGAATCATTCAATACCAGGTAATCTTTAGCTTGTGGCGCTCCTAGTTAAATGGGTTTTCTATAACCCCAGATGAAGCGTTAGTCTAGTTTAGTCTTTTGCTTGCAACAACCTTCTTTAGTTTCAGTCATTTACTGCAAAGTCACCTAGCCTTCAGGTAAATTTTTGATTGGATGTGTTCTGTTGATTTTGCGTATCAGCTTGTCATTCATTTTCACCAGGTTCAAGTTCAATTTCCCCTGTGATAGTACGTTTTGAAGATGTTGGCCCAACTTCCCTTACTGTGATTGTGGGTTCTGAAGAACCTTTATCAGGCAGTATGATCGGTTACACCATATGGCATCAGAAGGCTCACGATAGGGATTACCCTGTTAAATCCACTTGTACCGTATTCTTGCCAAACACAAGGTTTGTTGTCAGAGGGCTGACTCCAGCTACTGCATATCTTTTCAAAATTGTCGCCTTTAATGGTACAAGAGAGTTCGGCCCATTGGAAGTTCCAATTTCAACAGCCTGTAGTGGGGATGAAGTCCCAAGCTGCCCAGTGATGGAAAGAAGTCAAAGCCCAGTAACAAACTGCAGCAGCCTTTCTGATCCATCTTCGGTAGAGGATGAAACTAATAACATTACTCTATACAGTGATCAGAATGATGACCGGGCAGATAATTATGTTACATATTGCAAGGACACTGATAAAATTGTTTCCACAAATCTATCTCAAGGTGCTGTAAACTGTACTGTCCTAGGTGAAGGTGGAATTTCCGCTGATGCTGTTTCTCTGTTGGGTGAGGAGAGTGCCATGGAGATAGTTGGTGCTATGCCTGATGCTGTTGCCCAGAATGTTGAGAAAAAGCACGCATCAGAGGACCCGATAACTGAGGAGACGAGCACTGATAATGGCTTTAATGCCCCTGGTCAGACTGGCACTGAGTGTGTGCCGTTTGTGGGTTGCTCAGAAGCTTGCTTGCCCATTACTCCCTGCAGGATGGAAATAATTAAAGACGGTCAAGGAAGGACTGGGAGATCTAAATCCAGCAACAAGGACCTGGAGGATGGGACTACTGGGAAGAGGGAAGATCCCCAAGATGGCAGCACCTCATGGAAGAGAGGTGGGGAAAGGCGGGATGAAGAATGTTTGGAAAATGGCCTCTCGGACATGGATTTCGAGCATTGCGTGAAGGTGATCAGATGGTTAGAGTGTAAGGGACATATTGAGAAGAACTTTAGGCAGAAATTCCTCACCTGGTACAGCTTGAGAGCTACCCCACAGGAGGTGAGGATTGTGAAGGTCTTCGTTGATATCTTCATTGCAGATCCAGCATCTCTGGCTGAGCAGCTTGTCGACACATTTTCCGATTGCATCTCAAGCAAAAGATCATCTGTTGTGCCTTCTGGCTTTTGCATGAAGCTTTGGCATTGACATCAATGGGGCCATTGCTGAGATCAAGTAGCTTTTGAGTGCAAATCAGCTGAGGGTAACATTCTTCATCTAGATTGTCACCAGTGGCTTTTGTCATTCTTATGATTAATGTAAGAATGCCAGAATTCTTATCGTTTTATATAATAGTTCACTTTCAGTTTCATTCATTATAAATTCTTTACAATAGCAAATACTAGCAATCCAAAATCACAAGCAATGTAATGCATATTGGATGACATATAGTTTCTCCTAAAGTTTCATTTTTGAATATATTTCTTGAGGTTGGTAACTTGGTATTGCTTAGGAGTAGTCCTTAAAAGGCTGCTTGAAAATTCGTCCCTATTTTATACTAATTTTGTTTCATAAAAATAAAATAATGTTTGAGTTCGGCTTTTTTGTTGTGAATTTTTTTTTTCAATTTTTATCGCAGATTTTTTTAAAAAAATATTTTGGTAAACTAAATTTTTGTAAATATATATTTGAAAACCGCTTTCATCAAGGTTTGCGAAATTTTTTTAATTAATTAATAAGTATATTTAAAAAAATCAAAATTAAAAAAAAAATTGATCTTAAAAAAAAAAGTAGAGCAGCATTTATGAGATCGAGACGTGTCATTTTTTTTTTTGGATTTGATATCTCTAACATAATTTGAACGAGCTTAATCCTTAATATTCTTATCAAATATCCGATTGAAGACAACCGTCAGTGGTGCGGATTAAAGTCTGGGTTGCAGTTTGATTATTTTGAATTTTTTTTTGTTTTTGTTCAGGTTCAAATAAAATTGATTTAAAAATTTATTTTATTGTTTATAATAATATTAAAATTATATATTTTTATATAAATATTTATTTTTATAATTAAATTTAAATAAAAATAATTTATTTTTTAAAATAATAATTCGGGTTAAGTTATATCAGTTTAAATTTATAAAATTTTATTTAAAGCTCAAATTATAAGAAACAAACTTCTAAAATAAACGAATAACCTAATTTATAGACGAAATCTAATTTAAATTGTCGTTTTCTAAGTTAAACGATGTTGCATAATATTGTCACACCATATGATGAGGGCATTTTTGCCAACTGCTCCGTATTTCAGGCACCTAAAAATCTCCTTTTTTTTATTTTTCAGCTGGTTATATACATTTTTATTATATTTTTAATTGTAAATAATTATAATTACATGAAGCATAAAATAATATTACGTCAATAAATCGAACATTAACACCATTAAAAAATTGATTGTCTTTCTACACTTAATGAAAGTAAAAAATTAAATTTATTAAAATTACAGTATTTCGATACATCATTGGAATTAATAACAATGAGACTCAAATTAGGATTATCAAGATTGATAATATTTATTTGGTAAAAGCAATCATGGTAGTGGGGTGAGATATAATAATAAGAAGAGGACATGATAATTAAGAAATTAGGTAAATTTTGGATACTGTAATTTATACTTGTGACGACCATGTTGTTTAGTCGTGTCAGTGTTACAAAACGGGGCAGCAAAGTAGATTGGGGTAAGTAAGACTTGGATTGAAATTGGTGCGATACTGGAAGTCGGGGATTGATATAATTTAAAAAATGCGGCTATTATACAATGTAATGAATGTAATGTCCTGAAAATTATAATTTTTTATGACATTTCATTTGTTATCAAATTTTTAAAAATTATTAAATTTATAACTACGATGGTTATGACATGATATATATGACTATGATGCATAATTGTAATATCACAATTATGTATATAATAAAATTCGTGACCGCTAATTAGAACTATGGGATATATGTGTACATATTGTTGCCTTTGGCATTTATTATTAGGAGGAAGAAAAAGCAGGCTGCTGTTCCTACATATAGCAAAAATTGTTTTCCATAGAAGTTGGAATAAGGGTGCTCATAGTCGGTTCGTGTTAGATTCGAATTAAGTATAAGCATAGTATTAATATTAAATATATTTTTTTAAGTTTGATCTAGTTTGAAATATGAATCTTGAATTTTGTCAAGCTCTCCTATATTTATAAATAGACAGTCTAAGCTCAATTATGCCTGTTCATATTATATTTTTTTATAATTTATTTTTAAAAATATATAATTTTGTAAAATTTAATCTTTATTAATATAGTATTTTTTTTATTAAGTATAAAATATAAATAATTTAACTTAATTTTCAATGTTTATAATATAATATTATATATATGTATATTTTATATGATAAAAATTATATAATATATAAAATATAAAATTAACATATATTATGTAATAATAAAAAAGATCGGGTCGAGCCAGGTTTGATCTTTGAAAGTTGAAGCGCTCAGCTTATTTTTTTAATCATGCTTAATTTTTTTATTCACGCTTATTTTTTGAATCTAATATTTTTATCTAAATCTTTTCAAATATTAAAAGATTTTTGAATTTAAATAAATAACCGAGTGAGTTTAAAGTTTATTTTGCAAACGATTGCTAGGCATATTCTGGTTCAAGCGGCCAGCTGTACGGAACTCAAAGGATTATCAAGTTTAGGAAAAACTCCACAGTTCCACCTCACGCCACAAACTGGCAATGCAACTATTTTGAAGCGTTAAGAGTTAAAATTTTACGGCTATTGTGATGCAAATATTTCCCTCAAAATGAACCAAAGCCCCACTGACATGCATGCTGATAAATTGTTGTCTACCCTTAGCAGTTCCCAAAGCTAAGGCACCCTTAAGATTGTTAGGCGGCTGCTGAGTTGTAGCTCTTGTTTGTGGTTTGACATATAAGTTCTTCAGCATTGAGGATTTTGTTGGGTGCATATGCCCCTGATTCCTTCGGTCCAAACAGAATCTTGGCTGACGGATTAATCTCGTAGATGGATTTTTATTCGGCCTGTCCCTTTAAATTTGAACTTATCTATCTTCCCATTTGCCGCAGCTGTACTATATAATATAAACTATTTCAACTTTGGAGCCTAGCTATGTCACCTATATTAAATATTCAGCTAAGGGAAACGCCAAAGGGATAGAAATGAATCATCAGCCATCCATTGTTTTGATTTCCAGCAGTTACGCTGATATGTTTAATTTTGGTACGAAAGAAATAGAAAAGCCAAACCAATCACACGAAGAAACTTTCTCTTGTATTTGTTTCCAATCTATTTCTATTTTCTGTAACTATTTTGAGATGGTTTCACATGCAATACAAAGACCACACTAGGAACCCTATTTTAAAGATAAATCCTACCGTTAAGGAATCCCTATTTTAATTGTTTACTAAAACAGTACGTATAACTTTATTATTGTTAAAGTAGTTTAACTTGAATAAAATTTATTGAAAAAATATTATTTAAATAATTATTAAATAATTAAAAATTTATCTAGTCTTATTAAATTATCATGTGGGTCACATTATGTTTCAACATTCTTTCACTTGGTTTATACAATAAAATCAAAAACTTTAATAGGTAGTATCTAAATCCAAATTTAATATGACTATAAGTTACTCTAGTTTGACTCCCCTTTAATTAAACATTCTTATAATACGAATTATAGCTATAACATTTTAATCCAAATATTTGTTTTCATGTATTTACCAATAGAGGTATTCACCGACTGTGTCAGGCCTAAGTATGGTATTAACATTGTGAATGTTTGCCTAAGCTCAGCTAGCTTGAAATATGGGTCTAAAATTTTGTTTAAGCCTACCTTTATTCGTAAATAGGTAGTTCAAACTCCTTTAAGCACTCTTATACTATATTTTTAATTTATTTTTTAAAAATTATCTTTAGTAATTTAATAATTTTTTATTAAGTTTTAAAATATAAATGGCTTAACATATATTTTAATGTCTACACAATTAATATATATTATATAATTGAAAAATGGGCCAGGCCGGGCTTGGACCTTAAATATTAGAGTCAAAGCTTGGCCTAGTTTTTAAATGGGCCTCATTTTTTACCCAAGCCCATTTTTGGGGCCTAAAGTTTTTGCGTAAACTTTCTCAAGTATTAGGTTGGATTTCGAGCTTCGACAGGTAGCTCAACTCATGAACACTTCTATTTACCATGCATGACCCTTCCTGCAAGAGCACTCTATGAGGTAATACTTTATGAATGAATTTATAGTCATTCAAGGTCCAAACAAACATGTAAACTTTATGTGCATAAGTTGAAATATGTTAATAGATTCTAAGAATGTAAAGAAACAAAATTAAGCATATAAGAAGTCAAACCACACTTTAATAAACATTACTTAGTCCCATACAATCCACATGATTTGAAACAATTTTGTCGACATTGCTTTAGTCATGGGATCTATAACTATTAGTATGTACCAATGCATTAATTATCTAATTATCGATTCTTTAAATGATCTTCAATAGCAAAATATTTTATATCAACACATTTGTTGTGATTCACATTTGTTGAGTATACTCACGTGCATGTGAGTGCAAATGTAAATAAGTGTGCTTGTACATGAACGTGTTTAAGCATGAGTTCAGCTGTCCATTAGTACAACTGGACATAAAGGAAAATGCATGCAGGTGCAAATGAATGTGAATGCATGTGAGTGTAAATGCAGGGAATAAGAATGCATGTGATTTCAGTTATAGGCGAGTGAGAATGTACGTAGCCGTGAGGGTCCATGAACATGCATACTCAGGGATGTGGGTGAATACGTGTGATGTGGATCCACATAGGTGAAGATTAGGTAGATGTACGATGTTCATGAGTGCAAACACCAAGACTAGCCATTATCCAAATGTAGGAAAAGTAATGCAAATGCTAGAGTCAGTAATAATGCAACTACGCTTAAAGTGAAGTGTATGTTGATGAGTGATGATTAAATAATGCCTATGCAAATGATGCATATGCTCATGAATGATGCCTGATGTCATGCATGTTCTTGAAGGATGTGAAAGTTGGGACTATGGTTGGTTTTTTTTATCTGACTCTTTCTTGATGGTTTTTTTTTTTACAAGTTAAAATGCATTCTAATCTGAGCTTTGCCCCATAATTAGAAAAGCTATTGTCTTATTGCTTAGAATGCTCATTTGATGAAAACATAATATGATATTCAAGTTTCTTACAGACCGATGATCTATGATTAGAAGATTTCTTGAATGCTAATTTGGCTTCCCATTTAGGTTGGAGGGCCTGAAAAGGGTTTTGATTAGTTTAGGAAGGTTTCAGGATAGTTGAAATGGATTTTTTGTTTTTCTAGGATCACAAATGGACTAGTATCTATAGAACATGAATTCCTTGAAAACAAAACAAATTTGAGATTCTTCTAAGCCTTTTATCATTGATACTTCGACCAATGCTAGGATTAGCCATAGCAGGTTCAGAATTATAAGACTGATTAGGAAAAAATAAGGATTACAATCCTAGGAGTTGATCTTTCTAAAAATGATACTTTAGGGATGTTTAAGGATTTTTAGGTGTCCTTAGATTTTTTTAGAATGATGGTTTCCTTGTCGAGACCTCGGTAATCCATAAATGGTGCCAAAAATTCTCTATTGTGCTTTGGACTGCCCATTTTTTGGGTTTCACCCTAGAGCTTAAATCTTTCCATTTTGATTTTTTTCAATTGATTGCATCATAATGTTTCTTAAGAAGGTCCAAGTTTATTAAAAGAACAATCTCCAGAAGAATGGGTTTATTAGTTGGCATGGCCATGCTTGATCTAAATGAACATTTTGAGGACCATATTGTAAGCCAAGGTTTATGGTTCTAAAAGAAACGGTACAAGGGCCCAAATTTAGTGTTTAAGGGTGATTGAATCAATGATCATTTCTTTTCATAAGGGCATCCATCCTTTTTACTTTTAGGATGTCCTTGTTTCTTGATCTTTTGTTTCTTTTTTCTTGATTTTTCTTTTGCTTTTGCTTTTTATTTTTACTTCTATATTCCTTTATCTATCTCATTTTTGCTTCTATTTTTCCTTTTTTTTTAAAGGGAATCTTGGATTTTGGAAACTTGGCACATTTTGTACCTGTCCTTTGATGTTGGGTAGTTTCATAATTGTAGAGTGGGATATATGCCTTTATGCCTTTTAGAAAGGTTTTCTTTTTTCTGCCTAATTTGGAGGGTGATCCTTGATCAAGATTTCAAAAGAATGAATTCATTAAGGTTAAAAGGCATATAAGGGAAGCAATTTTCTAACTTATGAAGGGGTAATGAAATATGACTATTTTTCATCTTGAATAGGACTGTGTAAACTGAAGAGCCATTTCCTAAGGAAAGTTCCTTTGAAGACATTTTGAACCTCTTAACCACATGATGTTGCATTAAGTTGGCATTTTCTCTCTTTTCTTTCAAATGCATGCCTTTACTCTTCTTTTCGCTCCATTGTTCAGGCATGTCTCATTTTTAGTTTGTCACTTATGGGAAGTCATATAATACTAAGGTTTAAACTGTAAAGAATATTCTGTGTTCGACCTTCAAGGGTTTGCATTGACAAAGAATTTCGTTTTTGGGATACCAAAATGGTAAAAAAGAATTAGGGACAAGGGGTTATGGTAGGACACAAAATGTGCCTTGAGAAAGGCCTTTGTGAAATGGAATGAAGGTGTTGGATTGGTAAGAAATGAGATGGTCTAAAAGGTTTTGTTAGGGACATAGGGTAGTTTTGTAATGTTGCCCAAAGATTTAATTTGAAAAGCTTTTGAGGTATGGCTAGGTAGCTTAGGAACTAGTTTATGGAAAAAAAAGCATATGTTTCTAGCATAATCCTGATACATGTCAAATTACCACTATTAGGATTCTTAGAAAATGTCACGTTTGTTTGGTTTCTAAGACAGTCCATGAATTTTGAAAATTTGGTCCTTATCATTTTTAGCCTAAGTCGAGGCTTTTCTTGGTTTCATTGTTAGACTATGGCCATGTGGTCATGATTTAGAATTGTTTCTCTGAAGTTTTAGTTCATTGGATGAGTCAATTTTATGACTGGAAAAACTTGGAAAGAGATAAAGAATGCAAGCAATCATTAGATTCTTGAGACTTTCTACTATCATGCTAATATGATTCAAAGTTCAAAACATGTTGATTTCATAAAAATGACGATTCAAAGACAAAAGGTTTTCCATGAAGCATGCTAAATTAGAATGCCCCTATTGCGCCAAGTTCACACATCCTGTTTAACTCTTACAGTTGATTGAGATTGTTAGCTTTAAAGGAGAGATTGAACCAAGAGGGGAGAATTGGTTCTATAAAAACTTGATAAACTTGAAGTAAATTGAAAATTAAAAATAAGATAAGGAAGAAAAAAACCAACAATCAATGTATAAAAGTTTGGTCCTTTAATTTAGTACCTACGTCCTCTCTTCTTGGTACTTTCTTACCGAGGTGATTCTCACAATTCACTAAGCAAATTGTTACCTTTAAGTCTAAGGTATAACTTTACACTACTATCTTTTAAGGCTTAGATGGAACCTTTCAATTTCTTTAAGAATTATACTCTATACTCTCAAATATTTTCACTCACTTTCACACAACCCCTTTTATGATATGAAAAAAGTATTTTGCAAACAAATTGAACCTCTAGTAGGTAGATGTTTGCTGGAATTTAAGTACAAGATGAATGAGATATAAA
>JBBYHM010000019.1:1095813-1113247 GCA_038381775.1 Adansonia rubrostipa | reverse complement strand
AATTTGATCAAATTTTCAAACTTTTTTTATTTATTCAAATTTTAAAATTTTAAAGCTGAAGTAAGCAAATACTCACTCCGATTTTGAGGTACTCAATATTGAACTTCCCCATCAATTAAAAAAAATAAATTAATACCTTGCTTTTGCTCAAATAGTTAATAATTTTTAAATTTTAATAATTTTTGTTCATACAGCTACACTACCAATTTTTAATTTTTTAATACTTTTAATTATTGATAAAAATTAATTTTATTAAATTTTTATTAAACAATAATTATTTATTTAGAACTTTTATTAAGAATCATGCACAAATTTTAAATTGATCCACAAATTGATATACAAATCAATCTTTTTAAACACATCACTTAAAAATAAATAAAATAAAATTTTTTAAATTTTTTTTTTACTAAACAAGCTGATTACAAATCCTAAAACACATGCAAATCGACTTTTTTAATATATCATTTAAAAATTAAAAAAAAATTATGTTTAGAAATTAAATTCCTGAGTTACAAAACAAATTAATCTCTTTAAATATTTCATTTAAAATTAAATAAAACTTAGAAATAACTAACGAAATAATATTTTTTTCAAACAAATTGAGTACAAATGTTAAATCAATTATAAGCACCTACAAAACCCATCGCTTTAAAATACATTATTTTAAAATAGATATAAAAAATTTAAACTAAAATCTAAATTTAAAAACAAAACTAAAAATAAACCAAAAAAATATTAATTTTTTTTAAAAACAAATTAAATATTAAATCGATCAATTGATCACCCTCCCACCAAACATTCTTAAAACAAAATTGAAAAAAAAAAAATCCTAATAGGTTTCCTTGCCCCACGTGTTGAGCAGAGGAATCCAACACCTATCGGGCAGAAAACGGTTTTTTTTTTTTTTAATATATAGAGAGATAGATAGATAAGGTAGAGATACCCTATTGATACAAGGTTATGAGCAAAACGAAAAAAAAAAATTGATCACTATTCAACATACAAAATTTGGAAAACTGACAATGAGGTCTCAAGTCTGTCCTTATATTTTGTTAATACTACCCTCAGGCCTCCAGGGTTAACGCATCTGGAGTATCATACTTCTGTCAACCAGGCAGCTTTTCCTCCATCGGTGAGAAGCTTCAGAAGAAACAATACACAAGTTCCTCCTGAATGCATAAACTGGCACACACACACACACAGAACTTGCGTTTATCATCCCTCGAAAAGGGTGGTATGATATAAGCATATGTATCTGAACACCCTTTACAGTCACTCAACCGCAGCTGTCCTCTTTTCCAATAATGATTCAAGGAACGCCGAACACAATTTGGTGAGGGGTGGAAGATTATGAGATGATCCGGTGAATATGGTTTCCCAACGTCTCTCTGATGGAAATGATGGAACCCAAGAATTCTGGGTTCTCTTCATGTCAAACTCTGGTAGCTCTCCGTAGATGGATGCGTACCCAAACTGCCCTCTTTGTCCTGTCATACCAGAGATAAATCACAGGAGAAAAGAAGACAGTACGATTAGACCTGAGAAAACATTGTTTCTGCAAAAAACTTATCATCATTAACTAAATTTCTGGTGTTACTGTGTGCGTTTTGGGAATAACAAGAGCCTTCGTAGACGAAAATCCTACCAGGACATTACATACAAAACTTTGCACCCTACATGTGACATCCTTCATATTTTTATACTTCATAATCTCAGTAAACATGGATTGCAAATCTAGCATTTCACGGGATAAATAAAACAGGATAACTAGAGCACTTCATAAAATAGAAGTATCACGTCAAAATGCTATATTTGCTTTCGCCCGTGGACAGTGATGACAGTAAACAAAGTAGATATCGTGAACTTGGTTTGGATAATTATTTTAATGAAGCATCACCTTCAAGAGCAGCAAGACCTTCCTTTTGGCTCATGCTAACCTCATGGGCATCTTTGCTGTATGGATCAAAGATGACGTATTCATGGTCACCATTTACATATGCAAGCAGCACCTCAGGTGTTTTACCATCTATACTGATCTCTTCAACGGAAGATGGATTTACTTGAAGAAAACCAAGAGCCCCACCCTTGGCCTGGAATAAGCAAACAAAGGATCACACTACAACATAATTCTTCCCTTATTATCCTCCATTATGCAATATATTTATTACCGGTAGCTAAAATCGGAGAAGAAAATGCTACCCAAAAAGATACTCGACCACGGTATGATTTGTCATGCAACAAGTTTTCAGCTATACTATACATATAAAAACACCCACGCACATGTCATCATCATCATCAAAAAATTTCTGGTGTAGTCCATTCAAGTTAAAACTACTTGAGAGTCATTTGTCAGGAGAGTAAGGGCTGAAAAGAATGTGTGCAACTATACATAGTTCTCAAAATTAGCAACAATGTTTGTTTTTCTCCATTGCTACTCGTTCAATGATCTCCAGCCTACTCTTGCTCCAATTTTTATGCTATCACCACAATATATATAAAAATGATCAAATTAAGAATGCAAAACCTTGTATTGGCCGAGGAAATTTCCATCGCCATAGGGAACCAGTACTAAATGCTTGTTACCTACCTAGAACATGGAAACAACCGTTGCCAAGGTTGCTCACTCAAAGGGGGGAAAAAAAAAATTCAAGACAACAGTTGACCCCTGGTGCTCCAAAAGAAAAATATTATAACTGTTTTAATTTGATATGTCACACGGATTAACTTTTCCTTAAAAATACTATCATTACAAGAAAAATACAAAGAACCCAATAACCAAATGTAATTTTTATCTTCACCAAACAATTGTTTTAGCAATATATCCTTCTCCATAGTTAAACAAAAGAAAATTTAAAATAAATTTAATAAATTTTAATATACATTGTTCCTAAGCTACTAGATCTGGCCGATTGCAAATAGTTAGTCTGAAACAACGTTGAAATTCTTAAAAAAGTTGATCTTTGGGCTTTTATGGTTATCCATCTTCATGGCAAACCAAGTTTTTCACTTCATACCATTGAGGGTTAGACATGGAATGAGATCATACCTTCCGTACAGACCAAACTGCAGTAGGAACAGGATCTGTTGCATTATATAATAAGATTACACCATCCCTTCCTTCAAAAGTTGTTTCATTAGATGGTTCAGGAAGAAGGACCAGAGCGGCAAAAGAAGATAAATCAACTGCAGAAGCTACAGCTGCACAATATAAAAGTAAGATCATAAAATCTAACTTTGCCGGAAACAGCTGAACTAAACACTAATTTTGACTTGACACATGTTATATGATAAAACTAAGAAGGCTATAACCTTATGAGTGCAGTAGCACAGAGAAAATTAAGGCAAGCAGTTTCCAACATTGCAAATCAATAATTTCAACTACTAAACGAGTCCATTGTATTTTAAAAATTGGGATGCCACAAAGCAGTTTCAACTTTTTAGATCATTGGAGAAAGAAAAGGGAACAGCAATTACATTTTACACTTGTTTGGATGCTTACATAACATGCCTTTTAACTAATAGTGAGTTATTGTTCTAGCTACTTTAAATTTAAGGCCATTAGCAGAGGGTTTTATTAAATCCCTGAAATTGGCAGTTCAGACATTTGTACTCTAGTGGATGAATTGACATTCATTATTCAGGCTTCTCTAAGATACTCAGCAATGTATACTAGTGTTTCATAATTGTATAAATCAACATGCAAAATCAAAGATCAATAGCTTGTCATGTTTTTCGATATCAAAATGACTTAGGAATTTCAATGATCTACCTTAAGCTTTCAAGGAAAAAAAAAAAGGGCATACAACTTAAAAGCAGAAGGATCTTAAAATTTATTGCTTTGATAATTATATTTAGATACTAATTCTTTGTTTTTTTTTTTTTTTCCCTTTTTTTTTCTGGCTAAAAATACTAATACTAATTATATTCGGAAAAAAATTGAACCTGGGACCCCTCCAGGACTCAGAAAATCAATGATATTAGCAATTAGATTATTAGCTAAAAAGAAAAAGAGTTTCACCTTCTATACGAAGCTTATATGACCACGATAGAGATAACTTTGACATACTCCAAACGGAAAGTTGTGGATTTGAACCACATGATGCAGCTACAAGACTATCTGACTTCCCAACAAATGATAGGTTCACAATTGGCTGCGGGAAACGAAATGTAGAAACAATTAACCTTAGGCTAACAATTTAAACATACAAGATATATAAATACCGTTAGCAAAGACAGTGTACTGCAAATGAGGAACTCTTATTTTATATATAGGGATACAGGAACTCAGTTGTACACAATAACCAGAAAAAGAAAAAGGAGATGGCTCATGTTCCAACAAAGGAAAAAAAATAGTAGCATAACTAAAGCTAGTCTTGAGATTTCCAACATAGAAGGAAATTGAATTCCCAAATTTGTTCCATTACTCTTCCTTTCTTTCCAGCACTTATTTATTATTCCCCTATTTAGTAAATACTCTTATCCATTACCTGTCCGTCCATTCAATCCTGAACAGATCAGACCGAGAATGTGGTTACTTTTTCATTTCGAGACCCATAATAATATACATATATATATGTACATAGAAAGATCCATTGAGACAAAGGACCCTTGATAGAACTCAAGTCTCTTATGGTTTGCAAAGACTGAGCACTGTTGAGCAGAAGAAATAGTTATTTACTAAAAGGGGTTATCAAAGTGATTCATAAGAGCATGATGGCTACGATACCTGTTACGTGGTTATTTTCTTATAAATGTTTTCAACAGCACAAATAAGAAAGACAGATGGTAATAACAACAGAATTACCGTGAGAGTTTCTCCAAGTACAGCCAAGAGGACATTCTTGTATGGGTTCCATAATGTAATAAGGGTTTCTGCTGCAACAGCAAGAACAGAACCATCGCCAGAAAATGCAGCAGCAGTCATTGGCTTTTTTCTGCAACAGAGAAGAGAATAAATTAGAATAACAGAGATTGATTTCTTTAATCCCCATTATGTGGTGGGAAGAGAGTATATCAGATTGATATGTGTTGCAAACTACCAATGTCTCTTTCCATGCTGAAGGCCTATGTCTACATGTCAAGTTCTGGATGTGATTCATCAATGAGAAACACTCACGGAAAATTTAGAATATGCCTAATTGAATTAAAATGTAATCAAGTAAATAACCTTAACTGCAATGAAAATCCTAATAAACATAAATAAATGCCCAAGCATCTGCATCTATGTAAATTCTCCTTTTAAAGAATACTACTTAATATATGTCTAGGGCATGTAATACCGGCCTCTATGGGGCAGGAATTGCTTGTCAATTTAGAAGTCATACTTATAAGAACCAACAGTATGGCAAGTCCAGCTAGAATTCTGACGCATCTGATCATTCTGTATACTCTCGTTGTTGCATTTCCAAACCTGAAATATCAGAATAAACCAAAAGAGAAAGTTAATTTCATCACAAGGAGCACAGAAAAACAAATCATGCTGATCCAAGATTACCTTGAAGTCCCCACCAAAAGATGAACTAACCACCATATTACCAGAAGGATGGAATGTAACGGCAGAAATGCCCGCATCCCTAAAAAATGTCAAGCGTCATCAAATTTTCATTTCTAACATTGATACATTAAGTGATAGTACATTCTAATCTACATGCAACTCAATTGCAACCTTCACTTCATTAATGGGAATACAATATGTGTGAGTTTGGATGAAGGATTTCGAGGATGGACTTCATTTGTAGAGCAAATTCAAAATTCTAAAAGCAAATTACCTTGTTTGGCAAAAAAAAGTTTGAAATTACCAAAATTCTTGGACTTTGAATGAGCGATTCCGAAGGCTCAAATATCTTATTTCAAATTCCACCTGAAGAGGTGAAATTTGAGAAAAATGCTGGCTTTTTAGTGAGATATCAAACATATCGCAACTTCTATTCTCTTTTTAACTCAAACTACAAAAAACCATTTGCCATACATTCCTAGACTTTTTAGATTATTAACAATATTTCTACATATTACAAATCTACTAAAACCCAAACAACATATTTTTCTTCATGCTTTTCTTATTCTACACCTAACATCATTATAGTTCTATTATAATTTTTTTAATCTCATCAAATTCCAATACTCAAAATTTCATTCTAGAAAAAATATTTGTCCAAACAATTTAATTTAAATGCTATTATTTTAAATTGATGCCCTTAAAATGCTTTCATCTCAAAATTTCAAAATTACACATTCAAAAGCACCCTAAGAGAAAAATCAAGGGGAAAAAATAAAGATGTGGTTTTTAGACCAAAAAAAAAAGGCTAAGTTCATCATCACCAGAAAAATTGAACTAGAAAATCTTAAAGTGCCATCTTTTCATACATCATGGCAATATGAAAGTAGAGCTGTAACTCTGGGCTATCATCAGACATATCATTTTCTATTTTTTGTAGGAAGGGGTTAAATAAACCAGTTCACCTGTGTGGTTCATAAACAATCGTTGTCAGGATAAACTCTTTTTGAGACCCTGATGCCCAAAACTTGAGGCAAGCTAGACCACCAATGCCCTCTTCAGCAAGCTTCACTTCAGAAGTGCTCATCATAGAGCCATCAAGGGAGAGAGCCACTGCAGTCACTATTACCTGTAAAATTAGTCTAGAAGATATTAATTAAAGTCAACAACATAACAAGTTATCAGAAGACACATTATAAAACAAGATTCAATTTACCGTGACATCATCGCCTGGTTGATGGTTTCTCTCACAAACTTGAACCTGAAAGACAGCATATTTAGAAATTTTCAACTTACAACTTATTGCAAAAATTAGAAAGTTAGGATATAAAAAAATTGTATTCCATGATGGGTATAGCACACATGCAAGAGCAATCCATATACAATTCAATTTACCCCACTTACATCCATTAGGCTACATGTCCAATAAGATTTAAGCAACAGAAATAAAAATATCCTCACCTCAGAAATTCCACGATCATCAAATAGGCTATAAAATTGAATGCAATAATTCTCTGTGCGTAAGGCAACCAACCCAGCAGTTTGATCAAAAGCAATCCCATTACCCAAGCCTTTGTACGTATCAGGATAACAACATGGAGCCTGTAATATAAAATACAACTTACTTCTATTAGCAGAATACAGAAATGCGCACCAAGTCGACCACATCAAAGATGCACTAAGTCAGAGGGGCATTTTTGTGGGTGGTTACTTTTAAGTTCACAACAATAAGGTGTAAGCAATTTTGGAAATTTATGCATTATCAATTTATCATAGTAGTGCATATCTGAGTGTCAATCATCCTCAAGCAGTAAATTTTTTACAGAGGATCTATAAAAATCATATGGAAAATTAATATCTTCAAATCATCCACTTCATCATACAGTCATTTCAGTCAATAAATGCTTGATATCAGAAAAAATTAGGAAGCTGTCACATTTAACTAGAAAAGAAAAGCTTCCTAAATTCAGGTAGTGCTGACCAGAACAACCTTTATCCCCGAAATAGTCTTCAAAATTCCCATTGAAGGCATTTTCAGTAGATGAATTTGATTATCTGCACAAGATATCTGAAGACCCTGAGTTAGTAGTTTGTAAAACAACTACAACTAAATAATATTCTCTTAAAGAAACAGAATGCATTCAAGCAATAATAAAACTGTAAACAACAGATTCTACTTACAGAAGAAAGGGTGGGGTCAGGAGAATCTATAAAATATAGCAGAGGAGATCCAATTCGCGGTAAAAATTTCTTCTTCCCCGTATCTAGTTGCCAAACCACAAGCACTCCTTCCTTCCCACCTAAATACAAGCAAAAGTCAGTGCTATAATAAACAACTGAATTCTTTTGGGTGTATGAACAAAAAGCTAGAGTACGAAATGAGTGGAAGCAATTGCTCTGAAGCAGATTTCAGTCAATTAGTGAAGCCAATAACAAAGTTATCACGTTTACCCACATTCTCCATTGTCGATGAAATCTGTAATTCATCGTATGCAAGCAACCAACAGAAAATGCACAATGCCACTAATTTAGAGTCCGTATAAAATAAAGAACATATTAAGTTGGTGAACCATTATCAATCTTTATTTTTTGTAGCATGAAAAATATTGTGATTCAAAAGTCAAAAAGTTAGTCCATTCTCATCCCCATGATAGCATTGCAAGAAACCAAAGACCACTAGAGAAGTATGCAAAAGTTTATATGTTATAAATGTATATCAATTTTCAGTTACCTGAATACAAATATGCACCATCAGAAGAGAAAGAGAGGACATTGACTTCAGCAGGGTGCCAATGCCATGTAGAGCAGGAATCAGCATCATCATTATCCCTTACACCAGGCTTGTCCTCTTGAACATCTATCAACTTTTGGTTCGCTACACTATCTGCAGCAAAGGCTCTATTACCGAATCCCCTCCAAATTAAAATTCTCCCAGTCACATCCCCTGCAGCTATCATTCTTTGAGTTGGATGGAATGCAATGACAGTGATCTTCTTTGTATGATGTAGTGTTATCTTCCTAACCGCTGCATGCTCAGACCCATTATAAGGAACCTTCCATATATGAAGCTTGTACTTATTTCGGATGCCAAAGAATTTTCCTGAAGGACTAACAGTTAAAACCTCTGGCCTTTTCGTCTGTAAAGAAAGAGGAAACATGGTATCATTCATATGATTTTCATACATGGTCAGTTCTTCTGGTAATACTTAAAAAATTCTCAATTTCTTAAACCCAAAAATGCTAATCCCAAAAATTTTCCTAAGAATTCATTTATATTTTTTCAGAATGGAAGCAGGTGATATTTCTAACAAATTTTTATGCCAGTCACCATAAGAAAACAAAACAATTCAGAAACATCTCCCAGCTCCCCATTACTCAACCATGCTTAAACATTCCATCGTGAAGAACTTTATAGTTCAGAAAATATTCTTACCACCACAAAAATAATGCAGTTGCTTTTAATAAAGCTAGATCTATATACAGCACTTCAAATAGCAACAATTTTATTAAGTCAAAGTTGGCGAGTATATCTCTAGGTTTATGTTGGTCCGGTGTAAGGCAATACGTACTTTACCATTTTTAAAGCTATCCATACAAATAAATGAAAGGGAAAAACCTTTTGGATTATACCTCTCCCAAAATTAATCTACCAACTAAACGAGACTTGCTTAAGTTACACTTCCGGATCTGTCTTCGCAACACTTTCGTCTTCTCTTGTGTTTCCTTTGTATCTTGAGTAGACACATATGCAAAAAGGTCATGATGCTTTCCATTATCCTCAGCTGGAACGTCAAGAAATGATGGAATCACCTAACATTCGTGATAAAATAATCAAAACACTTACTAAGACTTACAGTATGGTTAAAGAAAATCAAAATTTCAGATAAAAGTAATAAATGGCAACTAATATGCACTCATTTCAAGAACACAGATGAATGTAAAAGAAATAACCAAAAGGAACAGCTAGTATGCACTTATTTCAAACACACAGAGGCAGCACGAAGTTTTAAGCGAATTAGAAATGATTTGAGCAACCTGATCCTTTTCTTAACAACGGATAGTTAGATACAATTCAATTGACCACGCAAAATAACGAATACAATTCATCACTAATGTTTGAACTTGAACTAAAGAATATTACCCATTATTAATATATTATTTTGAAGTTACTCAATCTGATAATAATAGGAACAATGTTACAAAGAAATAGTGCAACGGCTAGTCATAAATTCATATATGTAAACCTCTAGCATACAATAATAAGCAGTTGTTTCATTATAACTTTTACTACTTTTTGTTTGCGCAAAAGCAACATATTGGATGAAAAAAACAAGGAAATAGCTAAAACATAACAATTTTTTATTCAGAAAACTTCAAATTCTTAATTCCAATATGTGCTTACCATGGAGAAAATTGGCATTCGAATATCAATAGTCTTCATTAACTCAGGCACTGAAAAATCCCAATAACGAATGGTACCATCAAGCGAAGCGGTCCAACAATAACACAAAACCTTTGCGGCAGGATTCGACGCAGGTACCACTATGACCGAGGTGACCAGCGCCGTGTGACCCTCAAGTGAGGTTATCTAAGCAAAACCAGAAAAAAGAATATTGAAATTTCAGAAAAAGAAGAAAGAAAAATTGAAGTGAAGACCGAAGAAGAAAAGAAAAGCAAAAAAAAAAAAAAGAAACCTGGAAGCCGGTGGCGGTATTGAAAACGGAGACGGTGTTGGCGGTGCAGACGAGGAGTCTCTTGGCGTCGTTAGAGAAGGCAGGAGGAGAAGACACGTAGCTTCGACCACCTCTCATCATTGTTCCTCTGTGAGGGAGACTTCCTTTGTCTGAGAAAAAAGTCTGCTGTTAAGTCGTAGGTCGTCGCCGCTGCTCCTCAAAAGCCCTAGCTAAAACCCCCATTCTAAAATTTTAATCGTTTTTAAGTTTTCGCATTTCCAAGTGGGCTTTCTTTTCGTTTCCGTCTGTGTGTTTTAATGCTGAGCTGGCACTTCCACGTTTGAGCTGTAACATAATACTATTTTATTTATTAATTAAAAAACAAATTATTTAATTTTAATTTAGCACATGTCTTATAATATTAACTTTAAATATATTCAATTAAACATTAATTAAAAAATTTATTAAGATGTAATAATAAATCGAGTGATTTTCATAATTTTTAATTTTACATTGATCATTATTAAGAATAATATCAATTTAATCAAAATAAAAAATAAAGTAACATTTTTGCACAATTAAAATACATAACATAATTAATTTTATATGTATAAAATAGATAATATTAATAATTAGCAAAATCGTTCTCGCATTGAAAAAATAGAATATAATATTTATCAAGAAAAATGAAAAAATAATAAAAAAATATTATTAGATTTCTAAGATAAAACCTTATTTTCTTTCTTTGGCTAATTGTCTTGTTTAGGTCAAATTGTTTTAATATGATTTTTTTTCTTTTGACAAATTTAGTTTAACTTTGCGGATTTTGTTAAATAATCAATTATTTAATATTCACTGAAATGATAGGACATAAAAAAAATTTTATACTCCAAAAATAGATATTATTTTTAAGTGTTTTTTATTATGTTAATTCATGTATTTATATTATATTTATATATTTCATCATATTATAATTATATTTAAAATATTTTATATTTATAAAAATTTTAATATATTGATTATTCATATTATATAAATTTTGAAAGATTTATATATTTGTATATGTTTAAATTATTTTTTATATCATGTTATATTATTATATATTAATTTTTTTATCATGTAATCATACGATATAATCATGTTATGCCTTGCCTAAGTCTTTTTCTTTCTTCTACAAGAAAAGATTGAGAGACAATCTCTTTCAGAAGAAATTAATATGTACTTTTCTTCCAAAAGTTTTATTACTTTTAATCACTTTCTCGTTAACTTATTCAAATTGAAAACAAAGGATTAGAAAAACCCGATTATTATTTTAAGTCGTAAGGGATTAAGAGGTGTTTCTTTAATCTTCAAGATTATTTTTGTCATCTACCCTTGGGGACTTAGAAGATATTTTTAACGATGAGCACTTGATCAATTTGGTTAGTTTAATTTTCAAATATTAATAATTGATTAAACAAAACAATTTAACAAAACTGACAAAACTACGGACTAAAAATCCATCAAGTTAAAAAATTATCATGCATTTTTTCTTATATTAATTTTTAAGGATTAATGTCATACTTAGTCCCGTACCAAATAATAAATTTTACAATGTGATACTTATGCTTTAAAAATATGCAATATAATACTCGAAGTTTCAATCGACCTACTAATTCACATCTTGAACTCTTTCTGTAATGTCGATTATGTTTTACAAAATGAATTGTATATATATATATATAAATAAAACAAAACAATGAGGATAGAAACAACTTCTTGCTTTTTTGCCAAAGAAACCACATGGAAAAGTCCTTCATGATAAGAGCTTTTAATTCTAATTAACTCACTTTCCATCAAAATCTTAGACCATTAACCAAACCCTACTTTCAATAACGAAACCGCTCTGATGGATAAAAAAGATTTGAATGAGATGATATCCAATTTTCTTAAGGAGCTTCTAGGATTAAAATGGATTTCAAAATCTGATTGGCACTTTTAATTTATTGCTTCGTTTTACGAGTTTTGCTCAAGTGAATTCACTGGACTTTACTGGTAATTCTCTATTTTGGTAGGGAATAAAGTTGAAACCTTGCTAAAAGTGTGATTTTCTATTCTATTTCGTTGTTTATTGATGTTATTGTTATATATATATATATATATATATATATGTATATATAGAATGCATAATTTAGTTTGCGATCATCGAAGCCGATTATTGCGTTTACAGAGCTAATATTCGAATGTCTATTGGTTATTATATCCTTACCCGCATTACTCTGAAATCTATAAATTACTAATTGAAAGCTCACACCATGCTGCGACAACTATGGTTTTTTCCCCAACTAATATTAATAAAAAAAATTTATCTATATCTTAAAATGCATATTAGCAAACATGGAAATTTTGCATTTTTCTAGACTTCTATGCTGCTAAATTCATGTCCTTTTTATTCACCAATAACTACATAGACTTTGTGTTGGAAAGATTTTTAAAATAAGTGAAAGGAACAAAGAATTAATTGATTGAATAAATCAATTAATGGTAAACTAGTATAGAAAAAACTATATAGTAGCATTGGATAAGTTCCAAACCAATGAATGAATTAAAGATCAATTGGAGAAGCTTTGAGATTTCTGGGATCACATCTAATAAGTTTTTGGATGAAAATAAGCTTTTCTTATATATTGCATAGAAAGATTCGGATAACCATGTAAATGGATTCGAATAGCAAGTTTTGGAATGTATTTTGTTAGAATGTATAAAGAGGGATTAGAATCCCCTAAGTTAAGGATTTAAATCCCCTAGTTCAAATTTGATAGTTGATTGTAACAGCTAGTTTTTTTTAACTTCATTCATACCTTTCAAGGGATGTCCTTTCACTGGTATGGATTGCCAATGGCACTTGCTGAGCTCGAAATGGTGGAAACTCAATGTAATGACAAGTTGGTTGAATTAATAATGCAACTCTATTTTGATCTCTATAAATAGAGATCAAAATATCCAACAAAATAATCAAATCAAGTCTAATCTAATTAGAATTTTGATTTGTTCTTCATTTCTTAACATTTTCAACTGAAGCAAGTCTCTTATAATTTGTTTACTGTAGAAAACCAAATAGAAGAAGGATACTTTTATCCTTTACAAACAAGGCATTTAGTAGTTTGATTTCACTAGTATGAAGTGATTTCAAACTCAGCTTCATTGCCTCCTAGTGCTATTTGACAATCCCTATTGCATAATGTTACTGGTAATGGCAAAATAAGCCTAAAGGAAAGTAGCATTTACATCACACCTTAAAGCCATTTTCTCTTACCATTTGTTTCTCTTTATTGAACTCACCATTTTCAAGTTCACCCTTCAGCCATAGAAAGTTCGCACAAACCAATATTCATAAGGCTTATTTACGATTTTCATGAATATGGAGGGTTTCAATTCCTTAAGGAAAATGGCTACTAGTTTCCAAAAGTCAGAGCTTTTTGATGAAAGGAACTTTCTTCATTGGCAACAAAAGATGCAAATACTCCTCAACATATTGAATATTGCATATGTTCTTACCACTTCTAAAGCAAAAGCAAAGGAGAATGAAACAAGTGATGAAGTTCATGAATAAACTTAAAGTTTAATTTAATTAATTTATATAATTATTTTTAAAAATAACATCTAATAATTTTTGTATTTAAATCTCAACTTTTATTACCCTTATTTTATCGTTAGATAACAACCTCTTTTATATTAAAAAATTTGATTAAAGATTAAATTTACACTTGCAAAACCTAAACTTCAACCTTGTCCACTCTTATGGGTCCATTCATAATTACATTTTTATTAAAATATTATAAAATGTTTTATACTAATATTTCCATTTTTAAAATATGCTAAGTAAAATAATTATTATTTGAGTATCGTCTCTACTAGGCTTGATCAACCTAATACCAAGATAAGACATGGTATGATGGCCGGAACCTATTACCTAGCCCAATTCACCCATTCATATATTATATATAAAATATAATTAGTAAAAATTGCTAAAATTTAATTATAAAAAAGCCAAATTAAACATGATTTATGAGAAGAAAAGAGTAATAATATAAAATATTCAAGACGAGTCATGCCTCAACTTAAAAAGCTTAAAGAAATTTAACACTTGAAACAGTTAAACCTATCCAACTTAACTAAACAAATCTAACATGAAATTGTAAAAATTTAATTAAAAAAAGTATCTCTAGCTATTATTGATCAAGAATGCGACCTTTCTTTAAATACATAAAAACGAACACTCCGTATAAGTCTTTTAGTCTATTTCCTTTTTCTTGATAAAAATTATCTTATGATGGTACATAGATAATTTATATAGATTAGACTAGGGATTTATACTAGAAACTAATTAGATATCATCAAGGAATCTGTATTCTAATCAATAACTGTAGTAAGAGTTTAACTTTTATCATTAGAGTTTTAATATGAATAGGATTTACTTGATTATATCACCTTAATATTAATTAAAAATGTTAATCTTGATCAACTTAATTATCATGTTAGTCATGTAAAATTCAATAGAAATTAATTCAAATTAAATATATTCAAAAGTTAAATTATCCATTCAACTCGATGAATGAAAACTGAATTATATCAAAGAAGACAAATAAAATCATGCATGGAAAAGTACTTTGCAAAAGAGAATAAAAACGTTTATTTTGAAAATACTCGTTTTAAGGGGAAAGGAAAAACCTAAAAAAGCCCTTGATTTTATTTTTATCAAATTATAGCTTATCTTCCAACTTATTGGTTAAAGTTAGTTTTAGTAACCTCAGAGCATTTAAATTATACCAAAAAAGGAAAATCTTTATGCATTTAGATTAGAGGTGTCTGTCGGCTAAAAAAATTTTAAATCCTTGTTCAAGCCTCTTTTGGTTCATATCAACTTTCTCATTCAAGTTTGAATTATTGTTCATCCAATTAAAAAATTATTTTTTTAATATTTATATATTTTATAATTAAATTTAAATAAAAATATATTATTTTAATATAAAAATACTGTTTTGAGTTTATCTAGAACATGAAATATCGAACCCGAGCTTAAACTCGATTGAGTTGGGCGAATTGCTCAATCTATAAATAAATCTAATTTAGATGGCATTAATCACATATAACTGATCGCGTTAATTGTCATTAGGTCATTTCTCTTTTTTTTCTTTTTTTTTATCAAGAAAGGAGTTGAGTCCAATTTCTTTGAGCAAAAGAAACATACACTTGGTACGATAAAAAATTTTATAATGTAAAAGTGATATTAGGATCGAATATATAATAAAAGTAATTAATATATGATAAAAATATTAAATAAATATTTAAATATATCAATATAAATTATTAATAAATTATTATTTATATAAATATATAATATTTTAAATAAGATTATAACACTTAAAAATATCCTCGTAGGACATGGAAACACGGATTACAATATTATAAACTACTTGGCTCCCTTTGGAAGCAGCAGGTGATCCTATTCTTCCATCAGATTGAGCGGGGACCGTACAATTGTTGTCGCTTTTTAGCTGGAAGCGTGTTCTTCAAACTTTCTGTTAGAAGTCTGGCACCCCTGTGCTTTTTCAGCTTCATCCGCAAGGATTTCTCGCCATAATCCACAAACTTGGTCCAAGCGGACCAAGGGCCCAGCTAAAGCGTAAAAAACTCCGCCTGGGGACCATGGTTGCAAAGACCAAGACCCAAACTGAAAGGAGTTGACGGGGGCCTGCACAAGCGGGGGAGTATGCGATTTAGTTCGAAGCAACGTGCAAAGACTGACCTATCACATATGAACAACAAAACCTTTCGGGTGGAACTCACTTTTACATAGGACTTCGTCAACTCGTGTCGTGAGACGTTTGCATGGTCATGCCTTATAACGAGCAAAACAGGGGTGAAAGCACAAGTGAAAAATAAATGCTTGTGGTTTCACGGATTTACAAGTTCATGGAGATTTAGTGTATGCTAATCAGACTTAGGTGTAAACAGATTCCAGAGGTAAACAAGGATGAGTTAGTTTCAACTAAAACTTCCACCATTGTTGAAACTCCCTTGCCCCAACCCCTGTTTCATGGTTCACCTTTCCATTTATGGCAAGATGAAAGATGCCAATTGACAATCCGCATCTTTAATAAAAGAATGGCACCTTACTTTCAACCTATTATGCTTATCAAAGTTTGTCTTTGGAAATTCCATAAAAGTGCCGTTTGGTTTCTTTGTCAACAAGCTTCATATTATTCCATCCACACCAACTTCCACTTAGGACGACGAGCATTTTCATCGATGCTAATCTATAAAATTTTGTAATGCATTGTAATTTCAACGGGATTCGGTAGCCAACTTATCAACAATTAAAAGCTGAAACGAAAAAGTGCCGTTCATCTTGAACTCCACGAAACTGCTCTAAACTTATAGTTCATGACACCGATTATAGCTAGAACAGCACCATTTTTGGCTAATTACATCGTAAATACGAGCTCAATTTCTAGAAGAGCAACAGATATAATGAACCTAATTAAAAAGTGTGATAGAAATAGCGAAACCGTATGGCTTTCATTATGATTCTTGAAGCAGATAATTTATAAAGTCAAAAATGGATCCAGTGCAACTAGGTGGAGGCCATTTCAATTCCATATTTTCTCATGACAGGTGTGGCACATATTAAAGCAGAAGTTGCTACTATTGAAGAGGGTTCTGAGTCGCAAGAGGTGCCGGTCCATGTGGTGCAGGTGGTAGGATTATTTTGATAAGGGACATCTGGTTCCATCCAAAGATGTGCAAACGGATTTGAATGTGGAGGAATCTCCAATGCTCCTTCCAACATTTTCACCACAATGCTCATCGAAGGCCTGGAGTCCGGCTTATATTGAACACACAACAAAGCTGTTTTGATCATCCTCTCTGCCATATCTTTGTCCTTGTCCTCAATTCCGCAGACTATCATTAACTCAACAAGATTTCCTGTCTCAATCTTTTGCCATACCCATCTTGGAAACCACTCTTGGCTTTCGGGGAGATTTCTATCAAGATTCCTTCTCTTACCTATGATTTCAAACAATAACATCCCAAAGCTGTAAACATCACATTTATGGGTAATAGGATATGGCATCCATAGTTCTGGTGCTGCATATCCTGGAGTGCCTCTTCCTCCTGTCATAGTTACGTGAGTATTTTCCCTGTTACATAGCTTGGCCAAACCGAAATCAGCTACTTTAGGGAAGAATTTGTCATCCAAGAGAATGTTTCCTGGTTTTATGTC
>JBBYHM010000019.1:1072639-1083107 GCA_038381775.1 Adansonia rubrostipa | reverse complement strand
TGCATTCCATCACATGTTCTTTTATTAGTTAACAAACTCAAGTTAGTATTTACAACAACACCTTGAGTTTGAAATGTACTATTAAAGTAATAACATTATGTTTGATTCATTGTAATGGAATAGAACTAAAATGGAATAGCTATTCTATGAGAACAGAATAAAGGAATGGAATGGAATAGCCATACGCTATAGTTTGGTTCAATGGAATAAAATAGTATATTATTCGAATTTATTTTCTCCTAAAGTAATTTTTTATTCTACCTAAGGTCGGATAACTATTTAGGAAGGGAATCTGAATGACTATTCAATGGTTTGGTGGAATAGCTTTGTGATTTACACATAATGTTTGCTGGATGGAATTGGGATTGAGGCAGGGTTTTCATCTGTGTCTTATTGAGTGCTTGACAGCTTTTATCTACCGGATATGTGAGTCGGGAGAATGCAATGGAGATCAGGCTTTTGCGTCTCATTAAAGATAATATCAGAATGAAGTTATCTGGCTTAAAAGACACTACCGATGATGCTGTGAACAAAAAGATTGTGAGAATTAGTGACTGCATAACTCCATTTTTCGTAACATTTCGATATGGAGAAGTTGTGATTTTTCAATTTATTTTTGGTATGATCATAAACGCTTTGATGCTGTTTTCTGCTTCTACTGTGGACTTATGGCAGTAAATTGCTGCTCTTGGATAACGAAACACGTTACTCATTCAACATAACTAGAAATTTGAAAAATCCATCTTTTGCAATTTTTTTTTTAATTACAGAATACATCAATAAAACAGGTGGGGCAACAACTAATTCCTACATATAAATTACCTACCTACCTACCTACCTACCTGTCTTTGTCTATCAAATAATATTATCCTAAGAACCAAGAATAACCCATGGCGGGCATTGTCCGGCAGTTCACACAAACCTTACAAAAAAAAAAAAAAACATTTTTCGAAGTTATTCATTTCAAAGTTTTATCCCGAAGCCGTACAACCCTCGAACACGAAAATGCATCCTGGGTCAATCACCTAAATACAAGAGTCCAGGCATGACCAGAGCAATGTTTGTCGAGTGTTTTATTTCCCCCTTGTCTTTCCTAGTAACCCAAAGATATTCACCGATCAAGTTCTCAAAATTCTGTATCATCTTGAAGTCAAGGACTCATTTTGAGCCAATAACCGGCTACTATTTTCCATCTGCACATCCTCTTTTAGCCATGAAAGTAATCAGATAACTGAACTTGCCAGCGATAGTTCATGGAGCTCAGTTAGCATCCACTCCTCACCTGTTTGACCACCAAGTACGATAGCCCTTGTCCCACCAACAACACAAGTACTATGACCCCAAGCAAACCTCGGAGGTCGCCCAGGCACATTCAGTATCCTCCACGTAGGTTTTTCATCAGCTGGGTCCAGGAGATAAAGTTGGGAAGCAGAGTAAAGACCAGCAACAGACCCGCCAAAGATGAGAATTCTTCCACCAGGAAGGCTCACAGCAACATGATCAAGTCTTGGAGGTGGAGCTATGCTGCCTAGATTTCCAGCACCTGGCATTCCACTCCCTGTTACACATCTCCAACATGGTTCCTCCTCACTTAAATCCATAGTGAATACATCACTTGAACGAAACCGGAGTGGACCACTCTTAGCAAGACCCCCAAACATCAATATTTTCCGACCACCATACACCGACAGTGTGTGACCCAAACGAGAAGGTGGGGTCCATGCTACAGGTATCTCTCTCCACACAGGTTTCTCCATTGAAAGATCAAGCTGGAAAGTGTCACTAAGAAGTACTCCTGAATCTGCACAACCACCAGAAACTATCAGCTTCGTCCCATCAAGAGTGCACGAGCTGTGCCAAGATCTAGGAAGTGGCGGAGCCAATCCTGAGATCTCTCTCCAGGTTGGAGGCTTTGCATCCAAATCTAGCACAAAAACATCATTGAGCAGGCCCTGCCTTCCACAGCCTCCAAAGACCACCAGATGAGATCCATTTACACAAGATAGTGTATGACCCCATCGACCAGGAGGAGGAGAGCTCACTTGGACATGTTGCCACTCAGGGTTGCTGGAATTTAAATCCAATACAAAGGTGTCATTCATCGGTTGCATGTTTACCCCTTCACCACCAAAAAGCACAACACGATTCCCCACAGCACAAGCACTGAAGTTGCACCTTGAAGGTTCAACAGCACCTCCAACAGTAAGCTTCCTCCACGCAGCTGCTTCAAGAGTGGTCAATTCCCTTGCCAACCCACCCCACCCAAGTCTCTTTGCACCAGGAACTGTCTCTAAAACACGAGTAGTCTCACTACCCCATGCATTTTGACAGACCATCCGCCAAAGATCCTCATTTTTTGTCAGCTCATAAAGTCGCCTACAGACAGAACCAACTGCTGCAATATCTCTAGGTGTCAGTCGTGAAAGTATCTTGAGGGACAGCACCTCATCACTCAATTGCAATATCCCACAAAGTCCACGGCAGACATTTCGGTCCTCAACTACGACAGGACAAAAAGCAGAAAATCCAGAACAAGAACGATCAGATGATTTCATAGACTCTTTTATTGAAGATCCCGACACTGGACCTAGATCAATGTTTGCCTCTGTGAAGAACTGTATCCCAATAACATGAGTGATAGTCGCATCATCTCCATATATAGGAGTAAGACGCAGTCTGCTCATCAATGGAGATCCATCCTTTCTAAAATTCAACAACTCACCTTGGAATTCAATTCCCTCCGTAAGGCATCTCCGTATTTCTGAAACAACTGTGGAGTCCACCGATGGGTGTCGTCTTTTTGCAAATGGTCCTCTACATTGCAAGAAACGGCTGAAACAAAACACATTATAAATATCAGAGAAAAGCAGAGCAACTCACAACAATCAGTAACTTGTCACAAGATGACCATTAAATATTCTTTTTCTCTTTCCACAAGAAAATTTATGGGTGGCAAGCTGCATAACTTAAGTAAATAGAAACAATAAACAAAGACTTACAAGGTGATCTATAATAAGTAGTGTACAATTATATGAGAAGAGCGGGAGTACTCGGTATGAGCTTTCAAATTTAAAATGATGCTCCATCAATCAAAACAAAAAACACAAAAGGATACTCTTTAAAAAACCCTTCTTAAGCAAAGTGGCAAGACAACATACAGTCATCATAACTTTTAACCCCTCCCTTGTTCAATTGTGCAGTTGTGACCAATAAGTATAAATCACCAACACAAACAGATATGCAGCTTTAGAGACCACAGAATCACCAAGGAAAGTAGAAATTAGCCAGACGTCCAACATTTTATTAATTCCACCCAATCTCAGGGTAGAACCAAAATATTTATTAGAATAGACTTTAACACTGCAGTGACTAAGACATGCTAAAACAAAACAAAGATGCAATGCCAATGGCTCAGATACTTATTGACAATTTCAACAAGGAAAAAAGAAGGTGCTGCTTGCCAAGGGATGTGCAGCATCCAGCCAAAGTAGTTTCTAAGAATCACAACACTTGAGCAATGTATAATTCATCTACGCCTAAATGATCCAAAACCATTCAAAAGAACCACAAGCAAAGTACTTATCAAAAATATGCAACGTAAATTATAATGCAAAACATTAGTTAAAAACAAAGAAAAACCTCCTCAGGTAAACCATAGAGGCAAATACCTTTACTGAGATGGGGATCAATGATGAAAAACTACCCAAAAGAACCACTAGCGGTTCAATTATGCAAATTATGCAACATAAGTCAGAAATTGGAGTAGCTTACAAATATCAAAGAAAAAAAAATCATTCACAGATTAACAGATATGATTATCAGAGTCATTTGCTTCAACTTAAAAACATAGACAAACAGTGAAAGAACTACTTTTACAGCCATAATATAGAAAGAAATTCATTCCATCCGGTGCATTCAATTCACATACCATGCTTTACCATCCTAAGACCATCATGCAGAGAAACACACAAAAAAGGCAATTTTTTTTGCATCTTTTTCTACTGGACTGATTTCTAGGGCTGCAAAACCTATGAAAAAAATGAAGAAGTGATTACAGAGGAATCACTTCCACATACACTTCTTTTCCAGGGAAGAATCAGGAGCAATCTCCTTAAGTGCTTATTATTAATGTCCTTAAAAGGAAAGAAGAAACCTAATGGTACCAGTCAACATATAGATATAAAGGATAGGGAATAAGGATGAGACTAGTGCCACAGCCCGCGTATGGGTTCGTGCCCACACGAGAATATTGGCCGCACATTGCTTCGCTAAAACTCTAAGCCCGTGATGCTAGCTTGTAGCATTTACTTGGTCAAGGATGAACTTGGGCCCTGGCTTCAGTTCATGTAGAAAGATATTGAAAGAAACCTAAGAGACCTAGTTAACTCCTAACCTAGCGAGTGATATATCACAGTACAAAATTTTTACAAATCTTATACTGCTGTAATAGTAGGAAAGGATCATAAATGCCTATTCTTTTCCGAGTTTTCAAAAAGAATGTGATATCTTTGGCACAAATATATTGACAATATACCAAAGAAAATAGCAATATGAATAACCAGGTACATATATTGACAATATAAGAATTTATCTAAAACCATGTTGAGACTTTGGTGGAAAGATGATCAAAATTCAATAGATGTGGTGAAACAATACAAAGATTGTATGTCGTTTAACATATAGAAAAAGGGGAAGCACAATTGCACCAGTAACATCAGAACTTTATAGAAGCATTTGATTGTACAACATGCAATTTATGTAAAGCTAAAAACACTTTTTTCAACACTACAGGTCCACAGAAATAAATATTATCATGGACCACATCAAAAAATGTAACTTGACAACAACACCACATTAATAGAACATCTCACACTGGAAATTTACAAAATTAAAACAGCTTTAATTGGTTAGCTTCCTAGCAAGGAAATCCAAAACCTAATATCTTGAAAATGTACATTAACAGCACAATCTATATACTGTCCTACATTTCTAGCTGTTACTGAAAAGCAATGTATAAATCAATGTGTAAGCACCATAGAACTCTAAGGCAACAGCAAAACATAACATTTAGACAAATGCAAAACTTCAGGTTCCCTTACAAACTGGTGTCATACATATCGGTGAGATACAGAAATTGCCACAGGCCAACAATATAAAACCCATATAAATTAAAAAGTTCTGAACAAGCTTATTGCAGAGCCAGACTGATTTGAGTTAAATAAAGTAAACTTATTTCTGACAAAATTTAAAAATAAAAATAAAAATAAAGAGAAAAATAAAGGGAAAAAAGTATACATCATGTTTAATTTTGCACCTCTAATTCAAATCCATAAATTTCAATTAATTAAAAGACGCTAATGCTATTTTCCTCTAAATGGATGAAGTCATATTTGGTAAATCACATTTCCTCCTATTTTCACTTTTTGCATCAAAAGAAGCAAGGAAAATGAGATAAATAGAGTAAGATATAGTAAGTAAAAAGAGGTACGATGCTCTTACATGGGAAAGAATAATATAAATATAGCTTAACTGATTTCGAACCATGACGAGAGGTGGCAACATGCTTAAATCACATATTTTATTGGTAACTGCTGCAAACAAAGAAGGGAGACAGCTCTTACCCGGAAAAGAATAATCAATTGCATTCGTTTTTAGATATAGCTTAACTTATTCAGAAACAAGACAACAGGTGACAACATGCTTAAATCTCAAATGTTATTGGTAACTACTGTAGATACTCTGTTCTGTCTTTTTTTGATAAAAAGCATTATTAAGAGCAGGAAAAAAATCTTAAATCAGAATTATAGAAGAGCAAACGCCAAACATGAAATGAGAAAAAAAGAATAAACAATACAATAAACCAAAACAAGATATGACCAAAAGGCAATAGAAAAAAATTCATCCACGCAAAGATACCTCTTAAACACAAATGAAGTTGTCTCTTCATACAAATGAAGCTGTACTATTCTTCCAATTCCACCACACAAACAAAATATACAGATTGCAACATATATATATATATATATATATATATATAATCCATCCAATGCTCCTTCAAATTATGGATATTTTGATAATAAAGTGGAAAATAATCAATTGTTCACAATTTCTCCAAAATATATTTTTTCTTCAGCTTATTCGCAGGTGTTTTTAAAATGACTTTAGTCTGGTATCATCCATAATTTTGTTAATTGTCCTTAATATGCTTTCATATTTATTTTAGAGTCTGGCAACATAGAAGCCTGCAAATAGAAAAGAATTGAAAAAGAACTACATGCACTGATTTACACACACACTTATTTTATATATAAAAAAATCATATACCTAAACATGGAAGGATTCAGCTGATGGAATTTCAAGCACTTCTTTAAGTATGGAGGCACGATTGTGCATGCTTTTCTTCTACTAACTAGAGCCTTCTTTCCATCTTCCTACTTGTCAGCCTTTTTTTTTTTTATTGTTATGATTGCACAACAGCTTAATTTTGCACAATTTTCCTCATTAAATTATGATCTACCTGTATCCGGGTTTCCTTAAAGAAATCCTATATCATCACAATAGCAAATCTTAAAAAATCAATAGAAGAATCAATCCCATCCTTCCTGACTATCCTGCCAATACATAAGTTTGCTAGCCAACAGATTCAAGCATCTGATAAATACAAAGTACAGGATTTCAAGCGTTCAAATATCAACCCAAACTATTTATATTTTACAGTCCAAAACCAAAAAGTCATAAGCTGCTAACTCTAGTTCACCAAAACAGCTTTGTAGGAGATCCACCCAATATCGACAATTGAAAGCTTGAACAACTTTTGAAAAAGTTTTTAACACGGCAATAAGAATCTGGAAGCAAGCATAAAATTGAGTCTCATCTGATATTGCCAAGATATGTTCATCTTACACACAATTTATGATGAAAATCAAATTTCCTTCAATGTACGGCATCAACTATATATGTTAAGCTCTAGAAGTCAGTCAGAATGTAGTTATGGTCCCACTTACATATTTTGCTCATGTCTCTCCCTTCGGATAAGCTTCAACATTTATACCCTATAGATATTGAAATGACAAAGTAGAGCATTAATGATATTGCTACAAGTTTCCAAACATCTTATCTAAATTTCTGACCACCATAGTCCAACAAACTGTGCTTACTGCATCATTCAAAAGGAATGCTACAGGTTGCTAATTCTTTAGTGATTTTAGAAAGCACTCATGAAATGTAGGGAGATGTCATCTCCGTTGCCAAAGAAAACATCATAGAATAGAAACATTTCTTTGCTTCATCATTGTAATAAATGCTGGCATATTAAGTAAAAACTCTATCCTTCGTAAGTGGTATATGAGATTTGGTTTACAGATATACTTTCACAAGGACAAAACATTTAACCTTTTTTTGGGTACGATTCAAGTCCCACTTAAATAATGATCATTCAAATCAAGAACCCTCCATTATGATACTTTATCATCAAGGGCTAGCTTTAGACAGTAACAGCACGAAATTTATTATTAAAAACGAAAGATGCCCTCTATGGCAGCAACCTCTATTATGAACATGCAGGATGATTTGAAGCATTGAAAGTCTAATGCAATTGATGAAGTAAGAAAACCAAACACAGACAGATCAACATGATAGTACCAGCATGCCCACTTGGTACAAGCTTCCCTAATCTCAATATCACTATCATAAATTTAGTTAAATGCCATAAAAAACTATATCACACTTCTAAAGGTATAATCCCCAAGGACAAACTAGTTAAGAATCCCAAAAATGATACATCAAGCTGAAGCTTCTTTTTCTACTGTACGATAGCCTGCTCTATCAGAACCATATAAAATCTCATACCATTGAAACTGAAAGTTCAAACCAAAAAACCGCAAGATTAGTTACTTCCTAGTTAAAGTATACTTTGTAACCTATTCCCATCAAACATCCTATTTAAGGAAACCAATACCACCAATGTTAATTTAAAGTTTGTTCCGGATAGATAATAAGAGGCTTTGCCACACACTTGATACGATGTGCATGTTACGCTTTCTGAAACATTAACAAGGGCAACATTACAAAAAACAAAAAAAAAACCTCCTTATATAGAAACTTCAAAAGGGCACAGCAAACGAATTTTCACTTTCTCTTTGTAGAACAAACAATATACCAAAAGGAAAATTAATACTGGCTATCCTGTATATGTTCAACAATCCTAGCAAATAAATAAGATATCCCCCACCCCCACCAGAAGGCAAATAACCAAAAGAAACAAAACCCCAATAAGGGTTTTCATTAATCAATAAATTTTACCGCATAGTATATTATATCGACACGCATTTCACACACTAAACGAAACATAGGAATCTAAATGCCACTTGAAATCCCGAGTGAAATACGGAACAATTGAAAAAAAAAATCAAATAACAATCTTCAACCAACATAACAAAGCAGAAAAAGTTATAGGAACTGACCAATTGCGGCCAAGAACCTCCTCGGCGCGATAGCCCGTAACCATCTCAAAGACGGTGTTGACATAAATGATGGGATGGTCGGACTCAAGGGCATCGGTGACAACAAAGCCACAAGGAGCCGTTTGGAGCAAGTTCGGGGCAGGGAAAGGAAGTGGGCCGCCATCGTTGAGCAGGAAGCCCTCGTCTTCATCCCCACTAAGATCGGAATTACTGTCCCACTCCATATATTTCTAAGAAAGTAATCAAGGCGGCAGGTTTTCTGCTTCAACCCATGGAGAACAATGAAGAAAGGAAGGGCAAAGGAAACAGAGAAGGGATTATAAAGAAGAAGAAGAAGAAGAAGAAGAAGAAGAAGAAGAGGTATCTGGGATTGTTGGTGTTGCGAGGGGACTGGCGAGGGTTCAGAACGAGAGAAGGGAGATAATGAGTGGCGAGCAACGTTTTGGCAGATTAAGCTAAGGCCTAAGGAGAAGGAAAGGGAGAGAAAGATAGCTGCAGATAAAATGTGTGCAGTATAGATGGGTTTTTGAGTTTTATCTGTGGGTTTTCATTAGACATGCGGCAGGGTTACCCGCCCAACTAGTGTTAGGTCCTATTTAAATAAAAATTTTTTTGTTTTGATGGTTCTTACAAAACATTATTATTTATTTATAAAAATATTTTATTATTTAAATTTAATTAAAAAAATATAAATATAATATTTTTTAAAAGTATTGAAATGGCTTTAAAGTCGGTTAAGGTTCGATTTAAATAAAAAAATATGAATTATAGTCTGAAGTTATTCGATTCATTGATAGATCTAATTTCCATCTCTTTTATTTTCTTTTTGGTCTTTTAATTAGATATTTGATACTTTTGAACAAGTCTATTTTGGATAAAAGTGCCAAATATTTAAGACAATGCTACTTTAAAATTCCTAGCAATTCGAATTTACTCATCCATATTCAAACGTTACTAGATATAATTACAATGAAATAAATTTTCGAAGTCTTAATTCATACAATATAAAAGATCACAAACTTTTTTTCCATCTTTTAGTACAGTGGGAAAGTTCTTTTTTCTTTTTTTTCTTTTTTTTTTGGAAGGGGCAGTCACTAGTTTTAGACCGTAAAATGATGAAGATACTTGTAGGAAAATCAACAAAGAAATACTTTTTTTATTTCTAATAATATGCTTAAATGAGTTATTACGCGAGTCCGATAGGGTTGAATAATTTGACCTTGTTATATCCCGCATACGACGACGGTCAAAACGGCACAACTCTATAATGGCGACCGCCAAGTCGTACCCGACAATGCACAGTTTCATAATGTCGACCGCCAAGTCATACCTGACAATGATTTGACATACCGGCAACAACATTAAATGCGGATTGACATCCTGACCGGCGGTCGACTGACTGAACCGACCAATAGGTACCATAGCCCGACACCTAGGTCGGCGATGGTCACATTAACACCAAACCATCTGACACAGTGTCCCCAAACAAATTCTAGAAGAAGGCAAGCCCGTTCACTGGTAAGCATTCCAACTCCAAGAGAATTACAAGAATACATTGTATAAAACACTCTTCTAACTTAACCATCGGAGAGGGCTCCCAAAGTATAAACTCCGGCGTCCTTCTGACTTTCTTTATGTCATAGGATACTGCTTGACTTCAGACTCCCAGCAGGAAAACTTCAACAATTGGCGCCGTCTGTGGGAAAGCGATCACAAAAGACCATGGTCGACCGAAATGTCAATGTCCCACAAAACACTTCATTACCCACCGAGGCAACAAGCCACACCGAACTCCAGGCAGTCCTAGTAATGCCCAGCTCGTCAAACACCCAAACACCTCACGTATTACCTTCATGGCTGTCTCACTCGCCATTAACATACTACCAAAATTGATTGGGGTTAATCCCACCGTTGGCCACCTCTACCCCTACACTTAGGACAGGCCGCTGGCCCCAGCACTACAGCCCCAGCAACCATTGTCACCACAAATACCCTACACGCACCAT
>JBBYHM010000019.1:1061648-1072539 GCA_038381775.1 Adansonia rubrostipa | reverse complement strand
ATGTATTTATGTTGTGTCATTTGTTAACTTTTTTTTGTGTTTGCATCATGCCTCAGGTCATACATAATAATGATTCAATTTTAACTTCAAATTTATTTAATTAATATAAAAATATAAAAAATTATTTAAATAAATTATAGTTATTTAATGTGATTAACTTAAACTTATATAATTATTAATTTAATTAAACAAAAAAAATGAAGAATCGTAAATAAAGTTCCATGTTTTGATAAAAATTATTTTATTTTGGTGAATAATTATAAAAATGTTTTGCGTGGAAGTTGTAGACACTAAACTTTGCTCAAGTAATTTACCATAAATTTGATTCGAGCAAGTCTCATTTTTTAACCACTTCATTAATCAGATTTGACTTTTTCCGTTAATTTGAGCTGTTTTATCAGTTAGACACTTTCGCATTGGACTTGTTTAATTTAGGCTTTTAACTGGACTTGCTGGCCTAAGTAGAACAATAATTAGAAAACAAAAGATAAGTGTCATGCTGAGCACGGCAGCCAACTTCCTGTTTCTTCCTCTTTTTCACCTGCCACTTTCATACCACAGACACCTTTGTACCATTTTGATACCCCGCATTGAGCAAACCAGTTAAGCTTGCATATTAGACGCAAGTCCAGTTTGGACTCAGTTAAAAATTGACACGTTAAATTTAAACTCAGTTTAGCCTCATCGTAGAAAATTAAGCCGCTTAAAGCTAGCTTTAGATCTACGCTTCTAGAAGTTGATTAAGGATAAAAAAAAAAAAAGCGTAATTGGGTAAGGATAATTTAGAAAGAAAAGGCGAAGAACAATTTAGGATGTAATTTTGAGCTGAAAAAGATGTTGGCCAACAACGACAAGCGATGGCCGACGATGACCATCTTCGTAATCTATGAATGGTTTCTGAGTTCAAGGGGGTTTTTTTCCTTTCTCCCCGGCAGATGAGTTAGAGAAGAGGGGATGAGGTAGGGAGAAAGATAAGGGAGAAAAAAGGGGAGAGAAAAAAATTGAATTTTTACAAGATGATAAATGAATAATATGTTTAAATGCATTTATAAAAATAATATATTAAAAAATTTAAAGTACTGTGAAATATAGTATATTTAAATATTATTTTAAAATATATTAATAATAGTTTATAAGACATTAAAAACTAATTTAACTTTTAGAAATTAAATATTATTGATTAATTCAAGAATAAAACAATTTTTTTTATACATATTTCTTAATTGATATCGTTTTAATTATATTCTTTTTCTATTCCATTCTCCGAATCAAATTATGTAGTATTTTGTTCTCCTCTATTCAATTCGTAAAGCCAATCCTTCTTTTTCCAGTCTGGAGTAGCAAAGTATTATACATATGATTAAGGTAATTCATTAGTTAAAAGAAACGCAAAACAACAATAAATTGTACAGTAGTACTAAAGTAGCCATTTCAAATATGCTGATTGATGCCTCTAAAAAAGAATCCCAGTATCCCACAGACCATCACTTCGTTTGTCAACTGCCTCAAGTTCCCATGCATATATATCCAAAGCGATTGCTCATAGCCACACAGACTCGTTAGTATATCTCCAGAAGCCCATCCGAAGGCAGCTCTTGTGTACGTATAAATTTGAAGTGGTAGATCATCCACGGAACATGCGCTGATCTCTTATCGGCAAGCAGAGACTTACTGACGAGAAATTATAAACAAGCCATTGAGCTAGTTTCTTATTTTGTCAAATTTGATTCCAAAGACATCCCCAAGAAATAGGGGAGAAAACCCAGAATACAAAGGGGATACTTTGTGAACTTATGAGTCCAGATTCTCTCGAACACGAAAAGCTAGCCGATCTATAGACAGATCATCAAAAGAACCATCTATCTCGTTAATTTTTGATACAAAGTCCACGGCTTCTTTGTATTTTCTTGCTTTACAATATCCATCCACCACAATCTTGTAGGTAAGTTCATTAGGTCTGCAGTTGTGCTGAATCATATGGCCAATAACATCGTCTATTTCTGTGAACATTCCCTGTGCAGCATATCCTGCCACAAAAGTATTGTAAGTAAAAATACACGGCCGAATCCCTTTGGTTGTCATTTCAGAGAGAATTCTTATCGCCTCCTGCATTAGCCCTTTCCTGCAAAACCCTTTAATGACAGTGTTGTATGACACAATGTCCGGTTTTCCACCAGACTTCTGCAATCCTTTGAGGATTTCTTCAGCTTTCCAACACTCTCCCGCTCTGGCATACATATCCATCAAGCTGTTGTAGGTCACAAGATCAGGTGTCAACCCACTTTCGCGAATCAAGTGTAGCATTTCGTGGGCCCTTTCGTACATGTTGTTCTTCGAAAATATGGAGAGCATCGAATTGAACAAAACCAAATCAAGTTTGTATCCGTTCTTTTGTAATTCCTGAAATGCTCTCTCCATACCCTCCACTGCTCTACATCTGCAGTTTGCCAGAACAAGGGTTCTCAACAGCATCCAGCTAGGATAGATATTACCATCATTAATTTCTTTCTCAATCTTCTCTATCCCTTTCACATTCCCTCCCTTGGCATAACATTGAAGCATCAAAGAGTATGAGGTTTCACTAGGCCTGAAACCCTTATTTTTCATGTCTAGAATGACAGATTCTGCTGCTTTCCAATCCCCTCTTCTGGCTAGAGCATTAAGAAGAGCATTGTAAGTTGTAACACATGGTGTGAACCCCACTCTAATCATCTCCTTGTACATTTTAGTAGCATCGATATCTGACCCACACCGGCCATAGGCACTAATCAAAGTGTTGAATGTGTCTCTATCAGGCTCAAAACCACAGCTCTTCATTTCTCGAAATACTTGGTTGACATACTTGTGCATGCCCTTATTACCACACATGGCAAGCATTGTGTTCCATGTAATACGGTTAGGGGAACAGCCACTTTCTTTCATGTCACAGAGTATCTTTATCATCTCCTCAGAACGAGACTTCTTCCCTAACATGCCAAGCACAGCATTATAAGTACATACGTTAGGGACACAACCTGACTCTTTCATCCTATGGAATAATCTCAAAGCCTTGTCTTCCTTTCCAGCTTTGCCATAGGCATTGATGACAGTTGTGTATGTAACAGCATTTGGCATTACACCTTTCTTTGTCATTGATTCAATAACTGCAGCCCCTTCATCATAAAACCCCGCCCTTACGTAAGCAGCTACAAGTTCATTGTAAGTCACAGAGTCAGCTGGGCAGTTGTTATCCTCCATTTCTTTCAAAATGCGTAAAGCCTCCAAGTAGACCCCCGCCTTACCAAACACCTGTAGTAAGGCATTATAGGTGACTGTCCTGGGAACATAGCCCTGCGACTTCAATCCAGCAAAGAACTCTTTTGCTTCATTCAACAATCCTTCTCTCCCGCAAGCTGATATCACAGTACTGCAAGTAAACTCATCAAACTCAAGTCCTTTGCTTCTCATCTCATCCAGAAGTCCTAAAATCTTATTCCAAGACCGACCCATACGCCCATAAACATCAAGCATAACATTATAAGTGACTAGAGTAGGAGAAAGGCCCGTCTCCTTCATTTTGTCAAACATGGAAATTGCCTTTTTGTATTTACCCGTGCGCGAATATGCATGAAGAATAGTCGTATAAGCTCGAACATCAAGCGAGTATTCCTCTATGTGAATCAAATCAAACAGTTTCAATGCAATTGCATACTGCGACTCTCTCCCCAGAATTCGGACCATTAGTTCAACAACCTGATGGTCTAGTTTAACATTATCAGACCCTACGTCCGAAACCACCCATTGAAACAACAAGAGAGCTCTTTCCCAATTCCCAGAAAGGTCTAAAGCTTTCAATATGCTAAACATATCAATTTGAAGCAGCTCAAACTTAATAGAATCAAAGAAATCAGTCAACCCATTCAAAGGCTGTTCCTTTATGGAATTAAGCATAAGCGTACCCTTTCTCGACAAAAATTCAAGAGATACATCTCTGGATTGACCTTCCTCTCCACTGCTATCAAACTGAAGAACTGAAACTGCAGTGGGTTTCTTGGGATGAACTTGGTGGTAAAGTTTTTGCGTAGATTCCGAAGAAATGTGAAGCGAAGGGGAATGGGAATTGTTGGATCCAGGAGGATTAATAGTTTTTGGGTTGAGGGTAGAGTTGGGTGGTGAAGAAAGGTGAAGAAGGTGATGGAGAAGAGAGTCTAGAGGGAGCAAACGGGGAGAATGAGAGGGAGTTTGAGATTGAGATTGAGGAGGAGGAGGAGGAAGTATTACTGAGCTGAATTTTAAAGGCTTGGTTGATTGTGGTGGTCTCTTGGTAGGGACAGGATAAACCGGTTTATTGGGAAAGATAGTGCCCTCCATTGTTTCTCAAAGAAACAAAGAAGACTGTGGGTGCTTAAATGGCTCTTTGGGGTTGGGGGAGGTTCAAAAAAGAAGGGTTCATAGCTTTGGTAGAAATTGGATGGAAGAGAAAGATGATTAGAGATTAGTGAATGAATGGTTGGTTTTCATTGAAGATGGAATTTGGGCAAAAGATTTTGTAAAGAGAGTGAGGGACAGAGCGGAGTGCTGAGTTTGATTTCCAGGCTCAAACATTTTATCAGTTTATCTTCTTCTGACCGTCCTTCAAAGCCTCAAAGCGAGTGCGTGTGATTGTCCCAGCCGACTTCTTCCCTTCATGTAACCATGCGTTTTGTCACTTGGGAAATTTTCATATGTAACATAACATGGGGAATTATTTAAAGATTATTATTTAGTAATAATTTCAAAAAAAAAAATTAAAAGAGGATTAAAAATCTGTTAGATGTTTTATTTAATTATTTTTAATTTTTAAAAAATATATTAAAGATATGTAGCAATTTTTTACTTTCAATGTTATGCGATAATAATTCATTATTGAATATATTGACGATAAAATTTTTAAATTTTAATAATAAAATTAAAAAGATAACATATATTTTTTTATGATATATAGTGAAATTAAAAAAATTTACTATCATCGAATCTAAATAATATAGGTACATGAGTTTAAATTTTAATTTTTAAGCTATTTATTTCTTGTTACAAGAAGATGGTTACAACCCGTTATCATTGTAAAATACTTTCAAAATTAAAATAATTAAAATAAAATCCGAATTTAACTAGACTACATCTAAAGGAGTTTTTTTTTTTAGGGAGACAAATAAAAATCAATGAAAAATAAAAACAACATGTAAGAGTTGGCTTAAGTTACAAATTCAAAGTTAAGTTTATAATCTAAATTTTTTAAATGACTTGAAAGAAATTAATATAGTTTCTCTTAGGCAACATTAAATTTTTTCTCAATTATTTCAAATTTGTTATTCATGAGGTTTTTTTTTTTTTAATTTCATTAATTTCAGTTGTTTTGGTTTTTTTTTTTATATATAATTGAAGGATTTTTTTAATAAACTTCTAAAATTTTTTTTTGCATTTTTATTAATGAATATCAACAACAATTAAAAAGTATTAACAAAAACTTGTGAGAAAGATTTTTTTTTTTTTTAAAGAAGAAAACCTATCATTTGGCGTAAATGGATAAAGCAACCGAAAAAATTATGAAAATTATAAACGTAATGGAGAAAAGAAGCATGATTTTGATACTATTTTGAAGTAAATATATAAGTTATCTATGTAAAATTTAAATTTTTTTTTTCCAAAATTTATCATAAATATCAAAGCCTAATGGTAAAAGAGACATATAGTTTATCTTAAAATAGAAAAGACCAATACAGAAATTAATAAATAAAATGTGAGATTAAAAAGCTATTACAAAAATTAAAGTAAATACATCAGAAGAATAATAAAAATAAATAAAGTGGGTAACAACTCTAGTAATCAACTAAAAAAGTTATCAAAATTACAAACGTAATAAGGTCTAAATAAATGTAATAAGGTTTTGTTAAGTGGTATTTTCTTTCTTTGAACGAAAAAGTTTATGTTATTGTGTGTTTGATACGGTGATGATTTGCTTTGTTAGAGCTTCGCCCTTGTGGTGGTGTGCTTCATCTTGCAATATCTCATCTCCGCCGTGTTTTAAAGTGGTATGCAAGTTTATAAGAAATTTCACGTTTAACAAAATTATCATAGTTTTGTTAAATAACATGTTCCTTCTTGAGACGAAAAAAATAAATGTAATCTATATGTACTATATTAAATTAATCTAAAGGATTACTTCATGGTAACCTTTTTATAATTTTACTTATTTTTCATTTTGTATTAATTATTGTGTATTTGTGTATTTTTGGTGTGTTAGTATCATATTCGTATTATTTTTATAGCATAATTGAATTCACTGCATTATGTATTTATATAAATTTTGATGCATTAATAATTTGTTTCATATAAATTTTGATACGGTTGTAAAATCATTTTGTGTTCATTTTTTTGTATGGTGTTGTATGTTAATTATTTTGTCCATGCTGTGTTTGTATTGTCTAATCAATTTGTGTTCCAAATTATAAGTCTAATTGACATTATTCAAACAAGTTCCAAATTTATGCTATATGTCACTATGTTCATATTATTTTTTCATGTCATAATCATACATAAGATATTATATGTTCATATAAATTTTAACAAGTTAGTAATTTATTTAATTTAAATTTTTATACTTTTTTATTCCTGTTGTGCTCATATTATTTTTCATGTTATGTAATATTTTGATTGTTTTTCATGTTGTGTTTATGATGCATATCATGTCATATTCAAAATTGTAAGGTTTACTTGGCAATATTCAAATATCTTTCAATTTAACGTCACATGTAGTCATGTACATGTTAATAATTCATTTTATGTAAATTTTGATATATTTTTCTATTTGCTTCAAGTTATACAATTATATTTATATTATAATTAATTAATATATAAAAAAGATTTTAAAAAATTATTCATAAAAGATACTCTCACAACAACACATAAATAAAAAAAAAATTAAATTATTAAAAATATTTTATATTTTAAATTTTTTTATAAAATATTAATATCAATCATCTCGGGCAAAGCTGAGACTTAACTTCTAGTATAATTTAATTTTAATGTAAAAATAAGTCACTTAAAATAATGGATCTTTTAAAAAATGTTAACGTAAAATGTATAAGCTCAATTCTTAAAAAAAAAAATTAGTTTATGATAAATAACGAATATAAATGTAAACAAATAAAAATTAAAAATAAATAAAATTTTTTATTAAAAATATTAACATAAATGAATTTAAAGAATGATAAAAATAATTCTAATGTAAAAAGAGCAAAAATATTGAAATCAACTAGGAAAATATTCTAAAAATTATAAACATAGCTCCAAACATCTAATTTTATCTGGTTCCTCTCAAATCAATTGTGCCAATCTGAGACGTATAATAGAAATGGACCTCCCTCTTTTTGCCAATCAAATTTTGACACCTACGGACTTAACTGAGAAGCTCGGGGCCAAATTCAACAAACGAAATTGGTTAATAAGCCAAGATAGGACATTTTCCTACAAAAGACGTGGATGTATCAATATACTACCTATATGTATCAATGCTATTGCTCCCAAAAGTCAAAATTTCCAAAGTCAAAGTGAGGTCTCGATACTTCATAAATTTTGCAATTTTCTAAGTACCGGCAGCCTAAAGTGCCAATACTTAGGGGTGAAGTATCGATACTTTGACAAAAGTTTCAATACTTCTTCGAGAAATTTTATGTCTAACGATGAAATATATCGATACTTTTGATGAATGTATTGATACTGTACAAAAAAATTGGGCAATATGAGTCTTATCACTTTGTTTTTGCTAGTGTTTTGCATTCTTGATCATACTAGCTGACCTTGGATTATATTTTTGCTAGTGTTTTGCATTCTTGATCATACTAGCTGACCTTGGATTATATTTCAATCATGCAAAACACCATTATGTAATTTTTTACTTCAAACTAAATAAATAGAAGCCCTAAAAATATTTTCTCTTTAATTAAATACCTTAAGATTTTAGCTTAATCCTTCGAACTAGAGTAAGTTTTCCAACTGGATAGGGAGTCAAAGAGTCTTCTGATGAGTATTCTCAACAAATGAAGCCTAGTCTGGTTGAAATGTAAGAAGAAGCTATTTCGAGCTAAAATTAAAGCACTTTTCATGTATGTGTTGGAGATATGACCATTTCGAGAGGGTGGTCATCTTTAGGGCATCTATGGGAGCTCGGTGACCTAAGCAGGCTTACTTTTTACCCTATTAGGAAGGAGAGAGCCCATGAGTAGAACATCTAAGGGGTTTAGGTAATTTCCTTGCAACCAAGCTTGCATAAGGTGTCAATTGGAAAGTAGAATGCATGAGGATGAGAAGTGATAAGCCAAGAAGGGTTTAAAACCCTTTTGGACATCCAATACAATGGAGAGAAAGGAGAATTCTCAATTAAGCAACCTTTGTTGTCTGAGTTCAATTAATAAAAAGTAGCCATTCAACTCTTAACCCCTTTATTTTCTGAGTATATTTCTTTGCTCATTTTTGTTCTAAGCATTTCAGATCACTATCTTGTAGTTTGTTTCCTACACCTGTATTGCTTCGAAGCACTTACATTGCTTTTTTCTCCTTCTTTTGTGACTTAATTACCTTTGTGTTTCAACTAAAATTAAGCAATGGTCAGAAACTGGTGGATTCAGATGACGAACCACGTATGAAGGGAACAACTCCCACCATGATCTGTTAGCAACTCCTTTATTGAGTCTTTCTTGGATGTTATTGTACGCTTTGTTCCTACGTTGCCATGTATATCATCCCCCATCAAACCTAAGATTTTCCAACTCTAAGCCATCTAATGCCTTAAGGAACGCTTCCATTTGAACTTCCTTTTGCAAGCAATTATCGTATTTTTCATAGGACCATCAGATTTCATTGAAGTCTCCAATGCATAGCCAAGGTTTATAAAAGAATGAACGAGATGTTGAAGAAGATCCCATGATTCCTCTCTTCTACTAGCATCTAGTTCTCCATAGAAACCTATCATCCTCCATAGATTCCCATCGTTATCTTATTCCACCTCCATGTTCATGTGGTGTTTTGAAAAATTTTGTATATTTATATTCTCTCTTTCCATAACATGACAAGCCTGCAACTAGTTTTTTTGGTGCTAACTACAAAATAAGAAGACATCCCACACCTCTGTTTTATTCTATCCATTTTCTTCTCATGCAATTTTATCTCACTCACAAAAACTAAATGGCGATCTTCTTTCCTCAACAACTGCTGAAGGGCTCAATTGTTCGTGGCTTCCCAAGCCCATGGTAGTTCCAAGCAAGGCACGTCATGTTTGTTGATAGTTTCATGCATAGTTGAAATATGACATTTGTGTTTACATCTATGCAATATGAATTTACATTTGAATTGTTAGTATGAAATCTACACAAAGGATAGTTGCATCATTAAAATAAAGATTTTCGTTAGCATCATTAGTTGATTCCTTTTCATTTTTTTGTGTTATGGGGGTTGATCATTTGCATTTGCATTAATGAAGTAGATATTTGTATTTGCATCATTGCAGTAGGTATTTGCATCATTGTTGATAATTGCGTTTGCATATTTGTAAAAAGCATTTGTATTTGCATCTTTATAATGAACATTTTCCCTTTAATTATTAGAATAGAATTCATAATTACACCTTAGTAGAGAACGTCTGCATCATGTGAACATAAATTTGGCATAATTATAATTGATCATTACATAGAATGAAAAAAAATGGGGGAAAATGGTGGAAAAAACACCAAAAGAGATATTTTCCAAAGTAGGAAAAGATAGAAAGCTTGAGAATAATACTTTTTTCAAAAAATGGAAAGTCTTAAAGTTTTAAATGGAGAACCGTCAAATACAATTTTTAAATTAAAGGATACTTGGTGGAGAGCTTCTAAAATTATATAACATTTCGATAATAAATTTTCCAAATTGAAAAATAGTAAGGAATAATGTTTAAGTGGAGAATTTCAAATTTTGAATGGGCAACTTTAAAAAAAAAAAAATCTTTCATGTGGAAGATCTTCAAAGTTGGAGAATATTTGAGTGAATCTTTCATGTTTTGCAAAGTATGTAGAGAAGAATTTTCTGATTGAAGAGTTTTTGGGGAAATTAGAGAAAATTTAAGGGCATGTTTGAACGAGAAATTTTAAAATTTTGGAGAATTTTAAAATTCATCAATTCAAAATACTAGAAGCCGTAATTATATTATTTGAATAAATATTTTTTAGAAAAAAAATTTGAATATTAAAATTTGATGAAATAAAAAATAATTATAAATAATAATATAAAAATAAATTAGGAAAAATATGTAATATGGATGTCATTAAAATTGTAAAAATATATAGATATCCCTAATACATAAAAAAATTTAAAATGAGTTTTTTGTAGTTAACATAAAAAAATAATCGTATTAAAAATAAAATATAATAAATGCTAATATCTTAGTAAAAGAATCAAAGAATTTCACAAATTCCATCACTAAAGGTGGAATTTGAAAAAGGAACTTCAGTTATCCAAAATTCTTAAATCAAATTCTAAGAATTTTAGATAATCTAATTTTTATTTTGTTAAACATAAAATTTTCATTTTAGAATTTTAAAAGTCTCTCTACGAAGAGTTCCTTCTCAAAATCCTTTATCCAAATACACCTTAAAATTTTCAAAAATGAAAAATGTTCAAGTGGAAAATTTTCAAAAATATTTTACACAGAAATTTCAAAATCGAAAAATAAATGTATTTCATGGAGCATGGGAAACTCTAAATTTTATTTTCAAATATCGAAATTAAAACTTTTTGTCAAGATTAAGGATATTAAGTGATACCATTCTCAAACAAAAACGTTGCGGTACTAAGATATTTTCCACAAGTAGTCATACTCTCGATCTAATTCTATTTTTTT